>JAJOOR010013466.1:0-24048 GCA_036250505.1 Solanum acaule | reverse complement strand
CTAGTCAAGAGTTGAAGCAGTTCATCGATATAGAGGACGTTGAATCAACTTTCCACACGGTTCAGTCATTCTTGAAGTCTTTACCAGAGCAGTATCCCAGCCAACAATCCGGCCTCCAGAGCAATAGTACTTATTCAGCCCAAACACTTGCAAAGTTGATATTTGAATGTTCAATCAAACTACCTTTGGAGGCATTGGCTCATGACCCGATAAATGAAAAAGAAATGCATGGTGCAATTGCTGCTTTAAATGAAAATCCTTCATCATTGTTTAGCGATGAACAAGCCAAACAATTGGTAAAACTCAAGTATGAATTCCCTGTCATGGTTAAGAAATGGAGGGAGTTGGCACGAGCTGAATTAAGTTACCAGGAATTCTTGACCAACTTCGAAGAGGATAGGAAGAAACTGGATAACTGGATTAGATCAGAAGCAACGTTGAAGTCGGAGTATGATAAAAAGGAGGAACAAGCTAGAGAGTTGGAAGCATTACTTCAAGATATAAGAACCAGGCAGAAAGAAATCATGGATGAACGACAAGAAGGGTCTCAAGAAGCTCAAAAACTCATGTTGTTAGCTCAACAAAAATCTGGCAAGATAGAAAACACTAGCAATGAATTGGTAACAACAAAGATGCAGATGGATAGATTGAGGAAAAATTGGTCCAATTTTCAGTCTACATTCCCCTAGGTGTTACATTCCGGTCTCTCCTTCTGTTGTCAAAAACCACAACTATTTTAACTTTCTTGACTTAATGGTTCCTTGGACTAGATACATTTTGGAAGGTGGAGTTATGGTTCATCTGTATGTATAGATTGTTGGAGGTTTTAGGCTGCTTTTGCCTGGTATGTTGATGTTTTTGTAGAATTTTTTTTGTCGAACTCTAGTTTAGCTCTAGCAGGTGAGAGTTACTCTTTATAACAACTTTACATGTTAGCTCTGCATAAATGTTAATTCCTAGATATTTATGGTTCACCACCTGATGAGTGATAATTGCGATGCAACTTTTGATGTTTACTAACACTAGTTCTTGAAGATCTCCGCAAGAAATTGAAAAGTCAAGCAATGTTTTCAATATGTGATTACACTTTTCAGTAATTCTGCTGTACGAGCTTACAATGAATCGGTATTGGCTAGGTTTTAGTAAATTATGTGTGTGTTCAGCTAGGCTCTACTATTAATTGTAGTTGCATTATATTGAAAACATTATGCTAATAATGCAATGGTACTTTGACACTAGTGTTGTTAGCTTTAAACTGAGTATGGAGTTTTTACAGAATGGTAAAATTATTTGGATCTTTGATTTTTCTTCCACTTCAACTTGAGATCGAAGCAAAGAAAAAGGAGTAGGAACAAGAGCTTGTCGTCTCCTGCAAGGAAGATTCTGCAACTAAATCAATTGAATAGACAGGTAAGCCCGATAACAAGTACAACTAGTTTAGGGCTGTTGAATGAAGCTAAGGACATGCATTTTATGCCTCTTTTATTCTGATATATTTGAATTAATTTTATTTCTTTTTATAGTAGCGCCACATAAAGAAATAAATTAAAATAATTTAAAAGATATCACCTTAACTTTTAATGTTAATTAATTATGTATTTAATGTAGTTATAAAATGTTCAATTCCTCACATGTGTTCAAGAGAGCGAGCACGCCATTTGCACCACATCAGCATGCTCTTTGTGTCACGTCAGCATCTGAGTGTATTTATTTATAACATTTTTGAGACAAAACCTAAGATTGCGGCTAGTAAGACAGAAAAGAGTAGAAGTGCAGCTGAAAAGTTTTGTTGAAAGAGAAAATGGAAAACAAGGAAAAAGAATCATCAGATATGGATATCAGCACTAGTGATGAAGAAAAAGTTGATAATTCAATGGAGAAGACAAATAAGAAGAGGAAGAAAATGAGTTTTTCTAGTGATGGAGAAAACAGCAGGAAGAGAAGGAAGTCTAAAATGTGTCATCAGTGTAAGAAGAGTGACAAAGACAGACTTGTGTGTTGTTCCAACTGTAAAGATAAAACATTTTGCCTTCCTTGCATCGAACGATGGTAAGAATTTAAACGCCGATCCAGGATTTAAACTTGAGATGTTAATCTTCCTCATCACGAGGGGGACTTGATTGAGATTTTTTTTGTAAAGATAAAAACATTTTGCCTTACTTGAATCAATCGATGGTTAGAATTTAGATGCCGATCTAGGATTTAAACTTGAGATGTTAATCTTCCTCATCACGAGGGGGACTAGATTGAGATTTTTTTGTAAAGATAAAACATTTTTGCCATCCTTAAATCAATCGATGGTAAAAATTTAGATGCCGACCTAGGATTTTAACTTGAGATGTTAATCTTCCTCATCACGAGGGGACACGATTGAGATTTTTTTGGCCAAAGATACACTTTTGATGATGTAGGCATATTAATCCTACTTTTTGGAGGGAATAGAATATTTGAATATCATTTTGAGAGTTTTTGATGAAATGTGGGATAATCATTTGCATAAATGGCAATGAGGCGGGGCACGCTAGGCAAAACTGTGGAAACTTTTTGCAAGTTAAGGCTTAACGGGGCAGGGAAGGACAGGACACGCTAAAACTTTAGCAACCTAAGGCTCACCCTTCCACGCCCTGCCCAGTTACATCCCTATTTTCGCTAAATACTTGTGTGCTTTTAGTCGATGGTAGTATTTGCTAATGATTGTTTCTGATGCTTAGCCATCCTTTATTACTGCAAAATATGTTATCAGTAATTAGTTTTCTATTTGTCCACTTTGTAGGGACCCTTGGATTCCAGAAGAGGCCTTCTTAAGTGCTTGCCCTGTATGTCGTAACCTTTGCAACTGTAAAGAATGTTTGCTGTTACAGGAGCTACCGAAAGTAGGATTCTTTCAGTTCTTCTCATTGTCTGATGTCTAAAACATTTATTTTTCGCAAATTGAGTGGTTCTTTTGTTTGCAATACAGGATTTGTTGAATGTAGATGTGAAGTGCACTGATGAAGAAAAAATCGTCTACTCTAAACACATAGTAGGCGCACTTTTACCTGCTTTGGAACAACTCAATACAGAGCAAATGATTGAAAAGACGATTAAGTATCAGATTGGAGATATTAAATTTCTCTATTCGATAGTAAGAAGGTTATAGATTCATTTAATAGGTCGTCATTATTAATGTGAGTGACTCTACATAATCAAAAGTGAAGTAGCTCAATGTGTTCATTAAGTATCATTTTTCTTTCTTTGGGCAGTCTTTCCAGATTTTGAGGTTAATACACACAAAGCAGAAAATGAGAAGAACAAGTCCATTAATTGGTGAGCATTCACATTTCTCTTAAGACTGCAATTATTTGATAAGTTCACCGAATAATGAATGTCATCTGTTATTTTGCAGCAACTATTGCAGTGCTTTTATTGTTGACTTTCATCGGAGTTGTTCTAGTTGTTCCTATAAACTTTGCCTTACTTGTTGCAAAGAATTGTGGAATGGCAACTTGCAAGCAGATGCATCCGAGGTGAGGATGCAAAATATTGACAATGGACCAGGTTATTTGCCTGGAATGGCTGAAGTTATAACAAGGGATCAAACTGAGGTCGCAATGGAATCTAAATGGAAACCCATGGGAAATGGTGCCATTTCTTGCCCACCAAAAGATATGGGAGGCTGTAGTGAAGGAACGTTATATTTGAGGTGTCTATTTTCTGAGTATCTGATATTCGAGTTGTTACTGAGAGCTAAGGAAATAGCTCAAAAATGTAACTTGCATATAGATTCAGCAATGGACCACTACAGTTCAAAATCAAAGGGGGAACCTAGTACTTCTGGTCCCAAGCTACGTAAGGCAGCTGCTCGGGAAAGTTCTAGTGATAATTACCTATTCTCCCCAGCAGCTGTGGATATTCAGAGTATAAATTCAATGCATTTCCGGCTCTCTTTTTCCAAGGGTGAACCAGTTATTGTAACTGAGGTTCATGATAGAGCATTGCGATTGAGCTGGGAGCCTACGGTAATATGGAGTGCCTGTCGACAAACCATGAAGGCTGCTGATATCTTAAATTGCTCAAATTGGTGCATGGTTAGTCTAGTCATCTATTATTTCAGCACTTATTGTTTATTCTGTTCATATAGAGGTCTTGTTGTTTTCTCTCTAACTCTATTTAATACATTTTCTGCCTTCATTAATTACGGGTTTTGTTTTCCAGCACGTACTCAACCTTTACAAGGTACACATTGCTTATGGTTTTCCTAAGGAGCTTGGACGTGGAAACTTGGTCACCAAACTACACTATGCTCTGACTGATACGGTATGTTTGGCTCCTTCAGCTGTAGTGTAACAAGCTGCTGTTACAGTAGAAAACTAGATACTCAGAAATATTAACATGCATTTAGGACAAAGTTACATTAAAAAACTTGCAAAAAAGGCATATCTAAGTTCATGCTTAAGGTCTTATTTTCTTTCAAATTATGTATGTTTTAGGTCAACGTATTGATGCACACTCAAGCAGTGGTTCCAAAGGTTGAACAGCTCGTGGCCATAGAGAAGTTGAGACAGATTCACAAAGCACGGGATCAGAGGGAATTTGTAGCTGATGCTAACAGGATGCATGAGAGCATTAAGACTAACATCCCTAATGTAAATGGAAAATCTGTCCTGAGTGTAACAGCTGATTGTGAAACAGATGATGATGCTCTATGGGATGTCTTTAGGAGGCAAGACGTTCCTAAATTGGAGGAATATCTCAGGAAGCACTTCAGGGAATTTAGGCACATAGGCTCACCGTTTCAACCAGTAACGATTTTAGCTATGTTATGGATCACAAATTACATCTCCTAGCTACCCAAAGTTACAATGAAAAGTTGATAAACTCCAATATATGTTTTCCATCACAGGTTGTTCATCCCATTCTGGATAAAACTTTCTACTTGAGCGCTGAGCATAAAAGGAGGCTAAAGGAAGAATATGGTCATCTTTTTCTCTTATTTGTTGCTATTTCCTTGCACGTCTCATGTAAAAGCAGTTTCTGAGATTGCATCTTGTGTTCACTATGCTTTCATTTCCTTTTACAGGCATTGAACCATGGACTTTTGTTCAGAAATTAGGTGAAGCTGTTTTTGTTCCTGCCGGATGCCCTCATCAAGTTAGAAATATAAAGGTGTGCATTTAGTTCATCTCTTTATCCCACGTCATCCTATCGTTCTTTTTATAGCAATTTTTTGTAGTACTAGGGAAGTCAAGTAGCTCATATATAAAGCCATATTCATTTTCTTTTCTTTTCCAGCAATGTTTTCTTTTATATCCCAGCCTTTAATACTCTCTCTGTTTCAATTTGTTTGTCTTACTTTCTTTTTCAGTCAGTTAAAAAAGAATGTCTCTTTTCTTACATGGATAACTATGTCTTCATTTTCTCAAAGTACACATCATTTCATAATTCGTAGGCATGTTCTTTTTATGAATTTATTTTCCTGCACTGATATGATTTACTGTAGTAAGATGTTAGCTTAGTGAACCATAAATCTAGTACTTTTATAAGCTCAGCTCAATGACTTCCTGTGTGTTCATCTTTTAAAGCCCTGTATCAACGTCGCTCTTGATTTTATCTCTGCTGAAAATGTGAATGAGTGCATCCGTTTGACTGAGGAGCTTCGCAAACTTCCCAGAAATCATGATTCTAGGAAAGACAAGTTTGGGGTATATAACTTCTTTTTTGCTTCTGCTCCTCTTAAGCATCTGTGTTCTTTTGAATACTGTGTTCTTTTCCTCAAAAATATGGTCTAGACAATATCAATAAATGTGGATTTTAATGGAAAAGAGCACCACTGTATAGCACGTAGCATGACATACCTATTTTGGTAATGTTGCAATCGATGTGTTTAAACAGTTCCACCGTCTGTGCAGCCTTTTGTATAGGGATTCTTTGGTCTTTGATCCTCTGTTGAAATACTATGTTCTCATTACATGTTACAAGTTTTACAATATGCACTACATTGTTTTAGTTTAAAAAAATTCAACTGTAATGTTAGTTTTTTGCAAAAAACAGTGTTTTCATGCGTAAAGATTACTAAATTCTTCTTGTGCCACTTCAGGTAAAGAAAATTATTGTTCAAACAATGAGCAAAGCAGTGAATCTTTTGAAGAAGACACTATTGTAAGATTTCTGCTCCTTATTTTAATTTGTTATCATCTGGTGTTTCCGTTCTAGACATGCTTCTATCTTCTGTTGGAACACATATGCCATAACCATTTAAAGAATGACATCCTTCACATTTTTCTCTCATTTTTGTTCTCCTTCCATGGATGCAAATAGGAACTCTGAAGCAGGCATCGGTACAGAACTATGCTTATCAAGTTCGATCAGCAAAACTATAAATGTGAGCCAACAGTCCCAACATGTTTCATTTCTATGTCAAACTTCATTTTTGGCTTGTTTTATTTATTTATTTTCATTTCTACTTTTCTAGGCAATGCCAGGACCAAGTATCCCAAAATCTTCTTCCGTTTCAGAAGATCCATCCAGTAGCATGCCTGCCAACAGAGAAGATCCATCAAGAACCGCTCAACTTATTCTGTATTCTCCACCAAACAAGGTTTAAACGCAATCAACAACGGATATCATTATATTTCTCCTTTAACTTTACCTTGTTATTCTCATAGAAATTTATGTATGTAAAAGTATGCTTTATATTGTCAGGCTCAAGAAAGCACATTGGTTCCTAGTCAAGCGATGAAGCAGCTCATCAATATAGATCAGGACGTTGAATCAACTTTCCACAAGGTTCAGTCATTCTTGAAGTCTTTACAAGAGCAGCATCCCAGGCAACAATCAGGCCTCCAGATCAACAGTACTAATTCTTCAGCACAAATTCATACAAAGTTGATATATGAATGCTCCATCAGACTGCCTTTGGCAGTATTTGCTGAGGACCCGACGAAAGAAAAGGAAGTGCATGATGCAATTGCTGCATTAAGTGATAATCCCTCATCGTTGTTGAGCGATGAACAAGCCAAGCAATTGCGAAGACTCAAGTATGAATTCCCTTTCATGGTTAAGAAATGCAGGGACTTGGCACGATCCAAGTCAAGTTGCCAGGAGTTCTTCACCAGCTTCGAAGAGGACAGGAAAAAACTGGATGATTGGATTAGATCAGATACAAGGATGAAGGCAGAGTATGAGAAAAAGGAGGAAGAAGCTCGAGAGTTGGAAGAACAACTTCAAGATATAAGGACCAGGCAAAAAGAAATCATGGATGAACGACAAGAATGGTCTCGAGAATCTCAAAACATCTTGTTTCTATCTCTAGAAAAAGCTGGCAAGATAGAAAGCACCAGCAATGAATTGGTAACAACAGAAGTGCAGATGGATGGCTTGTTGAAAAAATGGTCCAACCTTAAGTCTTTATTCCCCTAGTTGTTACTAAGTTTTTTCTTCTGTTGTCACAATTTACAGTTGTTTAACTTTCTTCTCAACTTTATGGTTCCTATGACTCATTAGATACATTTTGGAAGGTGGAGTTATAGTTCATCTATACATATAACTTCTAAAAGCGGGATGGTTTTAAGTCCACGTCCCTATTCTGGTAATAGTGTCGACAAATAGGTTAGCAAACTAGTGAATCAATGGTTGTGCCTTTTCCTAAGGATTGTGCCTTTTCCAATGAGTTGTGACTTTTTCAAAGGATTGTGATTTTTCCGATTAGTTGTGACTTTTTTGACAAGGCACAATTAACACTTATTCATACTATCATTTGTTAGCTATAAATAGAGGGTTTCCTCTCATTTTTAAATTATGAATTTTTTAAAGTTTTCTACTCTTTTTGTTCTTCATAAAAGTTCTCAAGTGTGACTTGCAACAATTGAATAAGTTCGACGTTCAACGAAATTTGAGGTACCACACAAGGAAGAGTTTAGTGAATAAATTATAGCAAATCATTCATCAATTTGCCCTCATATTTTCCTACTATGATTTTCATCACATACATACTTCAATATTATTTATATCATTTTAGAACATTAATACTACTTAGCATCAGATACACGTGCAACGCATGTGTTCAAGAACCAGTATTACAAAAAACATAAATATAAGATAGAAGGTAGGAGTGTTGAATGTAATTATAAAATGTTCAATTAAAAATGACATGCTATTCAGATTTTAAATTCTTTTTTGCTCCTCACATGTGTTCAAGAGAGTGAGCACACTCTTTGCACCACATCAGCACGCTCTTGTGTGTCACGTCAGCATCTTCGAGTGTATTTATTTATAACATTTTTCAGACAAAACCTAAGATTGCGGCTAGTAAGACATAAAAGAGTAGAAGTGTAGCTGAAAACTTTTGTTGAAAGAGAAAATGGAGAAGACGAATAAAAAGAGGAAGAAAATGAGTTTGTCTAGTGATGGGGAAAACAGCAGGAAGAGAGGGGAGTCTAAAATGTGTCATCAGAGTGACAAAGACAGACTTGTGTGTTGTTCCAACCGTAAAGATAAAACATTTTGCCTTCCTCGCATTAATCGATGGTAAGAATTCAGACGTCGATGCAGGATTTAAACTTCCAAAAGAGGAATTATAGGTAGTTTGAAGTTGAAATAATGGGTTCACTCACAAAATTTCCAACTTCAATTTTCAAGTTAAATTCACGTCCAAAATACAACTAGTTTAGGATGATTAGTTCAAAACACAAATTAATTAATGAAAGAAAAAGAAATTAATTCTGACTGTTCACATTATAACCTTTCATATTACAAAAAACATAAATAGAAGGCAGGGTTGTTGAATGAAGCTAAGGATGTGCATTTTATGCCTCTCTTTATTCTGCTATCTTTGAATTAGTTTTATTTCTTTTTATAGAAGCGCCACATAAAGAAATAAATTCAAATAATTTAAAAGATATAATATAACCTTAACTTTTAATGTTAATTCATTAAGTATATAATGTAATTATAAAATGTTTTAAAAATGAAATATGTCAATATTAATCAAATTTTAAGTTATTTTTTGCCCCTCACATGTGTTCAAGAGAGTGAGCACGCTCTTTGCACCACCTTAGCACTCTATTTGCACCACCTCAACACGCTCTTTGTGTCACGTCAACATCTGCGAGTGTATTCATTTATAACAAAACTATGTTTCTAATTTTGTATTTCTTGAATTTTGATTAGATATGGGAGAATGTGAAGACAAGAACTAACAAAATTATGTTTCTAATTTTGTATTTCTTTTTTCATATGTATTATTATGATTAAATCATAAGCAGGATGAATATGTTGCAATTTTTTCTATGTTTATGTGTTTGTATTTTCTCTAAATTAAATTTTTTTAATTTAATATTCTATGTTATGGTAAGTCTGTATTTTTATTCGGGCTTAAATTATTCATTTATAACTTTATTAGAAGTTTATTACTATTAACTAAAGTTCAAGTTTACAGTTGGTTGTTTAAAAGAATTACTTTTAAACACTAAAATATGTTCTTCATTTGGTGTTTCTTGTCCCACTTTTAAATATTTTTATTTGTAATTGAATTTTATTTTATTTTCAAATTTGAGATCACTTTTTTTAAAAAAACAAATTTACCACTAGACAGTGTCTAGCGGTCTTTTATTAAACATAAAAAATATCAATAGGGACAAGTATAAGCAAGGGGGCAAGGCATTATCTTACTAATCCTAATGAAGTACCTAACTTCTGCTACCTAACAAGCATGAAGAAAATAAGAGCTAGAGAGAACTAAGTATTTTCTGATCATCACAGAGTTTGTAACACATTCCATGATGATATTACAAGTAATTAAATTTTGTTACTCATTACACACATATTTTTATTGAATTATAATCATTCTAAATAATTTTAAAATTATATATATGGAACACACATGCAAAGCATGTGCCCAGAAACTAGTAATTAAAATGAAGCCAAAAGGCGGATTAAACAAACAAAAATGACATGTGTCAATATTAATCATTCTAAGTTTATTTTTCCTCCTTCCTCACATGTGTTCAAGAGAGTGGGCACACTCTTTGCACCACCTTAGCACGCTCTTTGTGTCACGTCAGCATATGAGAGTGTATTTATTTTTAACATTTTTCAGACAAAACCTAAGATTGCAGCTAGTAAGACAGATAAGAGTAGAAGTGCAGCTGACAATTTTTGTTGAAAGAGAAAATGGAAAACAAGAAAAAAAAATTCATCAAATATGGATATCAGCATTAGTGAGGAAGAAAATGAGTTTGTGTAGTGATTGAGAAAACAACAGGAAGAGAGGGGAGTCTAAAATGTGTCATCAGTGTAAGAAGAGTGACAAAGACAGACTTGTGTGTTGTTCCAACTGTAAAGATAAAACATTTTGCCTTCCTTGTATCAAATGATGGTAAGAATTTAGACGTTGATTCAGGATTTAAACTTGAGATGTTAATCTTCCTCATCACGAGGGGGACTTGATTGAGATTTTTTGGCCAAAGATACACTTTTGATGATGTAGGCATATTAATCCTACTTTTTAGAGGGAATAGAATATTTGAATATCATTTTGAGAGTTTTTGATGAAATGTGGGATAATCATTTGCATAAATGCCAAAATCTTCTCCGTTTCGGAAAATCTATTGTTCATCCTGTATTCCTAAGATACTCAGAACAAAAACTTTGAAGAACTTGGTAAGAAACAATAAAGTTTAAAGAGTATTTTCAAAACAAGAAAATTAAAATCAGTAGAGAAAATAGATCAGAAATAGATTAGAAACAATATACAAAATATTTTTCTCAAAGAAGAAAATCGAGTCCACTGAATGCACAGTGTCCCCTTAAGGAAATTATTCCCCTCAAGTACCCGAGGTTAATGGAATATATCCTCTCAGGATAGAACGATCTTATTCACCGATGTATCGATACCTAAAATCACGGTGTCAGCAAACCACTCAACGGCAGTAAAGTACACTTAGAACACTAGATTTAGTAGTAGAAAAAGAGGTCTAGATAATTGGTTTTTTTCCTTGTTGAAAAATAAGAGGAAACCCTTTATTTATAGACAACAAAAGGTAGTGTGACCAGATGTTTATTATACCTTATCAGAAATGTCACAACCCTTTGAAAAATTATAACCCTTCGGAAAGGTCACAACCTTTCACAAAAGTCACAACTTTTCATAAAAGTCACAACTCTTCATAAAAGTCGCAACTTTTGATTACAGTCAAAACTTTTCATGACGGTCGCAACACTTCATTTTCCATTCTCACCTTTTAAAACCCAACAAAAACAGAAGTGCAAATGGATGGCTTGTGGAAAAATTGGTCCAACCTTTAAGTCTTCATTTCCCTTAGTTGTTACTTTCAACTCTTTCCTTCTGTTGTCAAAATTTACAGTTGTTTAACTTCCTTCTCGACTGTATGCATGGTTCCTAGGGCTAGATACATTTTGGAAGGTGGAGTTATAGTACATATAATTTTTTGGTCTGATGGACAATCAATTGGCTCGTAGTGGAATGATAAATATTTCTCTGTTCTTAATCAAATGTCTTAAGTTTGAGCCCTTCTTAGTCTTTGTTAGGGAGCGTTTATTCTTTATGTGAAACTTTCCGATGCAGTTATAGATTTAGTGGGGGCCAATGTGAATACTGAACAAGAGACTTTTAACTCGCTATACTCTTCCAGTAATGCCAACATTTTTGTTGTCCAATAAGCAGTGGCGTAACATGATTTTCATCAGTAGTGTCACCTTTTATAATGAGAAATGAGAAACATTGTGTTTTTTCATATCCCAATGTTAAAAAGAATGTGTGCGATACTAGGAAATATAGAATCAGAAGCGAAGCTATTCAAAACAAGGGGGAGTGACCTTTGTGATGGAAAGAATGAGGAAGACGAGATTGAGATAGTTCATGCACGTGAAGAGAAGATGCACATATGCCCTAGCTAGTGAGTATGTGTGAGAGTTTAGCTATAGTGGATATGTACAAATAGGCTAAAAAAATGATTAAACATGACATAACTCACCTGCAACTTATCAAGGATATGATTCTAAAAAAAGAAGATTTGGGCGTCAAATATAAAAGGTAGAAGGTTAGTAAGTCGAACGTTGTCTAGTTTTCTATTTATTATTGTTATTATTACTCTCCAAGTATCTTATTCTTAGATTTAAGTATTACTTATTGTTTCCTTTTCTTCAGTTAACGTATTATTTTGTCATCACTATTGTCATCTTCTTCATTGTTTTTATCATGACCTTTTTGTTATTATATTTACTTTACATACTGGTGTTTTTTGTTGATGTGCTTTACTTATCGAGATTCTATCGAAAATTATATTAGATATGAGATTACATTAAATATGTTATTATTGTTCTTGTTGTCTAATTTTAATATATGAATAATTTCCTTTCTAAAGCAATGAAAACGACATCTGATTGTTGATTAGAGTTATGCATGTATTAATAATACAAAAATCTATCATGTAAAATTTATTCATGTATTAGTTATATCGTCTTCTATGTTCATAAACATAAATTCTCGCATAACTTATATATATATATATATATTAATTTTACAAAAAAAAAGAAGCATTATAGTATCATGTGAAAAGGGTCAAAACTATTCGAAATAACTTAAATATACCCTTAAACTATATTTTGGATAAAAAATGCCCTTCCCATCTAACTATTGGAGCAAGAGTGCCCTTCCCGTCTAACTGTTAAACATAAGGGCACTCTTGGTCCAATAGTTAGACAGGAAGGGCATTTTGATTTGAAATATATTTTAAAAGTATATTTAAGCTATTTTGAACGATTTAAGGGTAATTTTTACCCTTCCGTAGTAACAATATTATATTTTATATGAAAAATAAAAAAAGACTAACCAGACATTGTAAAATTTATGCTATGCTAGATTATACGTGACCATCATTTTTACTTATTTTTATAACCAAATAATATACATAAAATTATGCTAATTTTAATACATAAATAACTCCGCTCTAACCAACCACCAAACAACTCTTTTTAAGTACTTTGTACTTTGTGTGTTACGGTGCACGGTAATAATGAACCTTAGCCAATCAAATCATCAGACACATCACACTCACTCCTTCATCAAGAGCGTGAAATACACGAACAATCTGATTTTACCTATCTTTGAACTCTCAACAATCCACGTCAGCGCGTGTTGTACACTTTCCAAAAGATGCGATTGATGTTATCTCTCGTCAAATTCAAAAACATCTAAGGGTAGTTTGGACATGGCACTGTGACACCACCACCTCCATCTTCTCCCAAATCAAACCCTAGCTTTGCTTTTTTTTTTATCAAGATTGAGTTTTTCTGTTAAAAAATTTGTGGGGTTTGTGAATTATCCATTAAAGGTTTGATCTTTACTTGAATTCTTGATTCTTGATTATGTTATCATTGATTTGCTTTTTGGGTTTTTGTTTTCTGCTTGAAACACAATTATTTGAAATGGGTATGAAGAAATGAAGAATCTTTTTCCTTTTTTCTCATCTAAGGGTAAGCAGAATATTTCTAATTTCCAGATTTTCATTTTTCATTTAAAAAAAATTGTACCCTTTGCTGAATTGTAACAAGGGTCATTAATGGATTTGGGAGATAGTGATTTTGCTATCTGTAGTAGTATCTTGTGTATGAAAGATTTAATCTTTGTGGTTATATGTGGACGGTTTGTGTATACTCTACCCTCCCCGGACTTCACTATGTATCATTGTTCTTATGTTTGTTATTTTGTGTTGTTAATTATGATATGTTGATTTGGTTCTGCACCTTATATGATATTATGATCTGTGGGGTAGTTTTTGATGTGTTACATTTGTCCACCAATGTGATATATCCGCTCGCGGTTGTGTTGTGCAGATTATGGATCATTTTAGTTGTGATAATCAATTGGATATTCCTGATACCCCTAATAGATTAGCTGCTAAGGATATGAATGGGAGGAGGTATGCCAATGTAGAGAGTGACTTGTCTGCATCAGGGAATTCAGTAAATGGGAATGGTGCTGCTGAGAATGGGAATCAACTTATTGATAATGGTTTTGGAAGAAAAAGGTTGTTTATGCGCCCTCCAAGAAGAATTTCCATGAAATCCGAATGCGATGCGAATTCATCAGCTTTTGGTATGGGAGATTCTTTGCCTTCAAGGAATGGTGTTCCATTCAAGGTTTCCTCAATTCCTAATTCCAAGGAGAAACATAACTTGCATCTTGCTAAAAATGGAATCACAGAATCAAAAAGTCCGCAAGACCGTCCTGTCATAGACTTGGCAAAGCAAAGTGGGTCGTTGACTCGTGTATTTGTCAAGTCTCCTGAAGTTGGAGTACAGAATATTGGTCGAGATGAAAAATATAGATCGATGAATGAACACTCTAATTTTCACAGGATGACTTCCACACCATCCAGCAGTACCAGCAAAGGAAAGGAAATTGCTGATCTAGTTAAACTTGGTTTAAATAAATCTCGTGGAGAAAAGGATTCTGCCATTGATGCACATCTTGGAGCTCGGAAGGATGGTTCTACATCTCTTGCTAACTCACCAAGAGTAACTGGGCAGAAAAGATTGGTCCGAAATGGATGTATATCGCCTATGAACATAGCTAAGGCTAAAAAGCCAGCTGAGATGGAGGATAACAGTATTTTAATCCATGGGCTAACTGATACCAGTCTTACAGCATCATCCGCTGGTACAAGCTCAGATAGTGCTAAAGAAATAAAATCTAAAGATGGTATTTCTGCAGTAAAGGGTAAGGAGGTGGTAATCCATTCTTCCCCTTCAAAAGAACATGACACAATACATACGTCTAGCAGGTATTTATTTGGTGAACATTGTCTATATATTCACATGAAAGATAGCTTTCATTCTTTTCTGTCAACAGTTTATATCAAATTTACTAGGCTGTTCAAATAGGGAAAAAGGACTTATGTTTTACATCATGTATGACATATTAGCATAGCGTGCATGTCAGGATGTCCTATAGTGTAAGCTAATGACTTCCGTACCAAGGATCTACACTTTGATAATCAACATGGAACCCAGTTAAGCTTGTTTTCGTTTATGGATTAATGCATGGATTCAAACATCTACGCCAGTGATGCATCTGAATTCAGATTGTGACGTCATTCTAGTCATTTTACATTATTACTCAGAATCATACCTCTCTATCGGAGGGTCTATCGGAAACAACCTTCTCTACCCCACATAGGTAGGGTGAGTTTTGCGTGCATCCTACCCTCCCTAGACACCACTTGTGGGATTACACTAGGTACTCATAATCATACCTAAGTTTGTGTGAAGCTGTTATTTTACCTTTGTCCTCTTTTTATCAATGGCATAAAAACTTGCTATTTGGTTAGTTAATTTTAGTTTCTTCACCATTCTTCATGATTTAGAGATGCATATTCTTATTCTATGTTGTTAAGAGTTGTGATGTTTTTAGTAACCTGCTAGAAATTTCTCTTTCAATTCAGAAGCATGCTTTCTGGGTTCCTTTACTTTTGACTGTTGATTAATCTCCAACAATTAATTATTGCTCTGGTAAAGGTCTCATCCAAAAGTTTTTTCATTGGAAACCAGTGATTCCAGTAGAGATGTGTTCAGGAGCTTTGACGAATCAGGGGGATGGAGAAGTACGCGTATCCGCAGTTCAAACATGAACTTGTCATTGCCCAATCTGCACAGGACTTCAGAAAGAGATAGTGCACACTTTGTCTCTCATCCCAGTGGGGGTAGGGTGATGAGAAGAGATGATGCAACTAGTTGTCAAGATTCAGCTTCTATTAGACATCTTTCTGGTGTATCTGCAGGGCCAGAGGGACCCCCTTCTGGACCTCAAAGTCGCCAAATTAATGGACATCGTACTGCACCAAGCACAGTTAAGAAAAGACTAAAGCAAGGACCTGCCTCAAGCAGCCATGGTGAATGTTCTACATCAGTCTCTAAGGATGTAGACATCATTTGCCTTACCTCACCCGAAAGTAGGGTTAATACAAGGTCCACAAGAAACCCAAGTCATGTAGGTACAGGCATAGAACCAGTGATTGTAGTGGACAGTCCTTCCTCTACCACAAGACATGAAGGCTCTCGTGTTGCGTGTAGCAGTAGTAGGAATGAAGATGCTAGAGCCAGTCAAGTAGATGCTGATGAAAGGCTTGCACGGGAACTCCAGGAGCAGTTGTACAATGAGGTCCCTTCCTTTGGTGTTGGTGAGGTAGTACACTTTATGCAGAATAGTTTTAGTTATTGTCCATCAATATTTAGCTGTTCTTGTCTTCACACCATGCTTAGATGTTTGATAATTTTTCTCTTCTTCCCAACAGATTGATGAAGATGTAGCCTTGGCTTTAGTGCAGGAGGATTTCCGACGTGCTTCCTCTGGATTAGAGAACCAATTATCTGGTCTTGTATGTTGGCTTTCCTTACATTTTATTCTCCTCTTGTACTTTCCATCACTTGGCAGTAATATATGTGCCACTTAGGTCTAATATCGATATTGTCATCTGACATTCAGATATCTATCCATGATGTTCATGTTTGAAAGCTTTATTATGCGGTGTTCCAAGTTAGAAACTGATTTTAAATTTCCTGTTAAAATAGATCTTGGGACACTAGGTTTTTCTTTGACATTAATTGGTATTGAACCATCTTTTTTTCTAGTTTCTGTACTTATGATGGTGCATATGGAACCTAATTTATCTTCTCAGATGCGAGGTGTAGCATTGTTAGAGGCTTGCTTGCTGGGAAACCTTGAAGCTAGTAGTAGTGTAGGTTGAGTACATTGTGACGCTTAAGCAACAAATACATATACCTGAAGATAGTGATATATGAAAATTAGAAATTTAGTAATAGAAAGTACTCACTATAATTGAATTGGAACTTAAACTTCATCATTGCTCATATAAAAAACCTTAAACCATATTGTAACTTAATATGTATATTTTTTCAGATTACACCAAAAAGTTAAAAGACTTAAACGTTTTACAAATCTAAATTTTATGAAACTTAGTGTTTCTGCCTTAGTTAAAACATCTATTGTTCCTAGCTGCTCTCTGAACTGTCCAGAATGAGGATATGGGGATAGTGTTTCGAAGTGTTATGAGCTGCTTCTTGATTTTCAGCCCTCTGGCTAGCAAAAGTATATCTAGCACTCCAAAGAGATTAAGGAACTTTTCCCCATCCTGGTATGCATGCGTCAGGCATGCTTCACACATAGCAATCAAACCAGATTTGATTACTTTAGTGGTGCTCTCTTTCTACAGTATTTCTAGGGTCATGGTTCCAGACTTGATGAGTAGTTTGTGACAAGACTTCACAGAAAAGTAACCATCGTTCTCTTTTCCAAATTGATGAACCTGGTTAAGAAGAAAGTTCCTTCATTCTCTCCATTTCTGTTTGTAGCCGAGCTTACCAGTCAAATTCTTAATCCTATAATTTCTTCTATTTATCCCAAAAAAAAGAAGAAGTCTGAATCTAATGTCCCATTTATGAATTTGACACTCATCTGCTGTAGCCAAAAGTATGTGGCAAAAACTAAAGATCAGGAAGGATTTCCTTTGGTGGGAAAAGATATGTTACAGGTTTTGTGCCAATGTGTTCTGATAATGCTACAACATGAGAGGATGTTACGGGTTTTGACCAAGCGAACAAGATCTGTTACAGGTATTGTGCACTGGGACCTTCCATATTCCCGTAACATACCTAAAGACCTTATCATTCTCTATAGAACTTCCATAGCCATAAAATATTCACCTATTACTACACAATTGCAAACTCAGATTGTTAACACCTTGACCATCTTCCTTCTTAGATGCTGTCACTGCTTACCACTTTGGCAAGTAGAATTCCTTTTCAGAATCACCTCCCAATATAAAATCAGTTCTAAACTGATTTAGCTTCCTTTCTGCTCTTTCAGAAGTAGGGAAGAACATGACACTACAGCATTGACCAGCGATATGAAAATCTAAGGTTTTCATTTTGCTCTTTTAATTTGTTGGTGTTTTAGTATTTTCCATCTTATGTATCTTTCAAATGTTAAATATCACTGATTAATGAAGAAGTTTTTCGCATTAATCTCCTGGTTTTAGAGTGATCTTATATCAATGTCTTTCAAAATGTGCATAGAGAAAAGGCCTTTAATTCCTACTCTGCTTTTTCCTCGTCTAATTTTTGGGATGTGGGATTTTTGTTTAGAATGGATCATCAGTCACAAACTTACGCAGAAGGCAACCAAGAAATGCATCCAACATATCTCGTAGAGCTTCTCAAGCTCGGGCGTCTACCTCGAATAGGATGACAAGGTTGAGGAACAGTTTCCCTGGACAACCTCGTACTATCTCATCATCTAGAGGAAAAAATTCACTGTTTCCTCCTAACATGGATGTGGACATGGTATTATTACTTGCACTTCTCATGATTTTGGTCAGTAATATAATATTTAGTCACCTGAAGTTGTGTTTCTTGTCATTTTACATGCTGCTTGTGTTCATTTGGCTACAAGTGACGGGTTTTTTTTTAAATTATTGATGAAGACTGCACATCATGACGTTTAGTTTCTATTATATTGAGGTTGCTCATTTTGTAATAGGGAAGAGCCAGCTGTCTTGAACACTAGCTAAGAAAGGATTGGCAATGGGGCAATTGAATCCGAATCTCAGTTTGAGAGTCACTAGTCTATAGAATTATAAACAGTCAAATAGTAAGAGAGGAATAGAATTGTCTTTTGAAGAGGGCCCATATGGATATATAGATGTGATCATTTGAATGGACAAATACAAACTATTTTCAGGGGTGACTGGCATTGCCTAATAACTTCACACTTTGCCCTTGCATTGCAAAATATAGCTTTTAGAGATAATACGTGTCAGTATTATCAAAGGCGAAAAGCGCAAAAAAGCTCTAAGGTCCATGGGGGCTTTAAGCGCAAAGTGCAAATAAAGCGTGGGCTTTAATGAAAAAAGGCGCAAAGGGAGAAAAAAATACAAATATATATGTTTAGTCCAAGACTAATAATTATAAACATGAATGACACATTTATGACCAAAGAAATTGAATTTTTTTTATGATAAAGTGAAATATCAATTGTTTAGTGTCACTTCTTCATAAGAGGCTCATTGGCAAGGAAAAGTTTGTCTTAGAACCTTGATGAGGACACTGAAGCGCACATAAAGCGAGGCGAAGCGCTCAACATGTTTTGAGCCTCGCTTCAGGGATTAAGCGCACCTTTGATAACACTGATACGTGTGCAATTAAATCTATCAGTAGTCCCGCCAATTCTTAGATTATATAGTCCTTATAAAAAAAATCTCAGCATTCATTTTATGTTAAGAGGACATCTATAGTTGGACCTAAAGCTTGCTTTGGAAGCTCTTTATACTCTCTTGTGGGTCTCCTGTGGCCTGATTGGTTCTTCTGGTCTGCACTTTAAGTTCTATACTTCTTTTCGTAGACACCATCAGCTTCTTCAGAACAGAACTTCAGCATCAAGGAGATGCTCTTTCCACCTAACTTAATAATTGTATCACTTAACAAAATGATGGAAATGGGAAATGTCTAATTGCTGACGATATATTTGCTTAATGTGTGTCCATTTTAGCTAACCTAGAATGTATGATTTACCTTTTCTGAATACTGCAGAGGATGCATATATTGGAAACCTTAGAGGCTTTCAGTAATATGGATGTCGACAGGAACCTCCTTCAGATGCAGCGCGACTTCAATGAGTAAGTTTTATCATGTTTTTCAGTGTTCATGTGTTCTTTCTGATAATGAAATTAATTTTTGTTGCATTAAAATGTAAATAGAGCCATTGGTGACTGAATGCTTAGAACTCTCAAATGTATATTTTTCTGTGTTATTAGTAGACTTCCCCTCCTATATCCAAGTAACATAATTTGATCCAAGGGTATGGGTAGCTAAAGGGAGATATGTTTTTTCGTGAATGTAGTATCTGCGTGTTGTAAGCTTCTTTGTTGTTTTATGTGATCCACCCTAATACTGGCGGTATTACTATTACCTCTTTTTGGCATTATTATTTTGGTTTGGACAATCTTTTCTGTGCTGTCTAACATGTCTCTCCTTTATTTGGCTTAGGAATGACTACGAAATGTTATTGGCCCTTGATGAGAACAACCACCAACATGGTGGTTCATCTTCACGACAAATCAACAACTTGCCACAGTCAACAGTTCAGGTAACCATGATCTCCTTATTGTATCGAATCTTTACCTAAGATTAAGCTTTTGTATCGCCTTGATGTTTTCCCGTGATATTCAAACAAGTGTACACATAACAGTTGTGTGCTATACGGGCATCCATCTGTTATCCACTGTAGGAACATCATTGCAATTGTAGTATTGCAAGTACACATTTTGGTTTGCGTACTGCTTAAAGCTGTGAGCTGCTTGAAGTACATGTTGCTCACCCTCTCTAACTCCTTGCAGAATGAGAGTCTTCAAGAACCGTGTGCTGTTTGTCTTGAAACTCCAACCATAGGGGACGTTATCCGCCATCTCCCTTGCTTACACAAGTTTCACAAAGACGTAAACTTCTGAATTTTCTTCTTCAGAGTGTTTTATTGTTTGGTTAAGCAACCAAATTTCTAACATTCATTGAACTTACTGCAGTGCATTGATCCATGGCTGAGTAGAAAAACATCATGCCCAGTTTGCAAGTGTTCGATATCTTAATCTTCTGTAGAGATGATATGTGGAATTCAAGCCAGTTGCAGCTTAGATTTTGATACAAATCTTGTACTTTATGTTCAAGGTTGTTCAGAACAAAGTGCTCTCTTTTGCTATATGATTTTCCTCAGTTACTTCTCTATACTTGATGTTAAGTGTTCCAATAATTCATCCAACTATGGATGGCACATTAACCATCCAACCATGGATGCTTAGCGATAAATGGTAATAGCATTCCGTTAGATAGCAACAGCTTTGACAAATACTGTCAACTCTTGACGCGAGAGAATGAGGACGGAAAGATCCATTAGACAATGAAACTGTTAGTTCTCTATGTACTGATGAGTATGTTGATTCCAAGCTTCTCTTATAAAGGGATCAACTCTTTTGCATAAATCACCAAAGAAAAAGTTCAGTATTTTTAGCCTAGCACCACCCTGTGATGGACAAATTCAGAGCCTGATAAGGGGAGGACCTTGAAGAGTGAAGTGAGTTGTGCTAGCCTACTGATGTTTTTCAGTAGCAAGCTATGATCTAACGACCCCCAAACGATAGGTTGGGGTGAGTAATAATATTATTTGCTTTTCAAATCTACTCAATGTGTTCTGAAGTTTTTTGTTCTTAGTTTAGTAAATTTCAAACTTAGGCATTATGATTTAGGAGTAGTGTTGAAGTCATCTTCATGGATTTTTTCTCTCAATTGTTTATGAAATTATCTCAGCGTTTTAGTTAAATATATTGTGCAAAATCGAACTTACTTTTGTATAGAAGGTGTCAATTCATTATGAAACTAAATATCTATGGAGTAAATTGGAAACAACCTCCTAACTAGTGATGGCAAATGGGCGGATTGGGTCAAATTTGGGCGGGTTGAAAATGGGTCAACATAAAATGGGTAATAATTTAATCGCCCCATATTTAATATGGGTAAAAATGGATTGGGTAAAATATTACCCATATTTTCATGAGTAAATAGTACTCTACATGAGAATTCAACATGGAGGAAATATTTTAGTCTTTTTTTAGATGGAAGTGTTGAAAATGCTTCATTTAGTTTTATTGTATCATAAAAGTAAAAAAAAATCTCATAAATTTATGTAATAACAAGGAGAACATATTTTTAATTTCAAAATAAATGAATATGCATTTTAGAACCAAAACATGCTTAATGCACTTTAAGCAATGTCAATACTAGTACACACTTTGCTTATTTTACACTATTATTTATTATTCAATATAAAATAAAAAAAATAAAAAAATATAATTATAATTAACAAAAGAAATGTACATTTAAAATATATATTTTGGGAGGGCCAAAGACTTCGCCTTTTCGATTATAGAGAAAAATAATTAGTTTTATAGATGAATTTTGAGTGAATAAAAGTTAGAAGCTTAACCCATTTGGCTAATCCATATTTTACCCATATTTTTATGGGTTGAATATGGGTATCAACCCATATTTTATCCATGTAAAAAATCACTCACTCAACCCATTAAAATATGAGCGGATTGGGCGGGGTTACCAAAATATGGGCTCATTTTACCGGCACTACTCTTAACCAACAAAGATAATAATAAAATCTACGTACACCTCACACACTCTGACCCCCCTCCTAACCCATGAAGATAGTAATAAGATCAACATACACCTCACTATATTGAGTATGTTGTCATTATGAAGGTTCCATTAAGAAACACGAACTATGTATTTACAGAGAGAAGATTTGGATTTGATCAAAATCTCTCTTTTTGATAAATAAAAATAAACCAGGACCATAAAAGCATATAAGTATATATATAGCCACTTCAATCATCTGCGTCCATTCCTACCTGGTCAAAAAAGAAATTATTATGTTCACGATTCTTCATCTCGATAAGTAGACAAAATGCTCAAATTTGCCAATTTTGGAAATTGATTGGCAACATATATTCATCATGCTCAAACTCAAATACGAACCGATCGCTCGATCAGGTAAAATGCCAATTGATTTGACAAGATGAAGTACATGTACTACTTTTGGATAAGGAGGAAGCTGTTTTTTATTATCATCTTCAAACCAAATGAAAAGGAACACAACTGTTCTTATAATAAAAATTTAACAGAGAGACCAAATTAATGCAATTCTAGAAATAATCTCTTCCAAGAAATTTCTGAAAGCTACACTTATTGTTCTTTGTAAATATTATTTAATGAAACTATTGTGTATGCCTTCCTCTCTTTAAAGAGCATCTTTAGATAGAAGGTGGTTGTGACTGTCGATTTTACGGGCATTCCGTAGCTCATCGCAGGAGTCTCCTCTTTCAAAGACTGCAGCAGCACCCATTCCAGTGCCTGTCGTGAAATGCAAAAAGAACATGAGCTAACCATTCCGAAGATTTGATGAAGGATTTCATTTTGGGCATTGGGTGTGCAAGAGAGCAGAGTAAGGAGGAAAAAAGATTACCTATGCACATAGACACCACACCAAAGCGGCAGTCTTTTCCACGACGCTTCATCTCATGTAACAGCGTTGCAACACACCGCGCACCTGTTTTGACAATAGAGAAAGCATTTCTCATCAGGATAATCATTGATGTGAA
The DNA here is from genome assembly GCA_036250505.1 of Solanum acaule. Lineage (NCBI taxonomy): Eukaryota > Viridiplantae > Streptophyta > Magnoliopsida > Solanales > Solanaceae > Solanum > Solanum acaule. The sequence goes on along the minus strand of JAJOOR010013466.1, from coordinate 817 downwards.
TAACTACTAAGGCTAACAAGAACATGCAGAGAAATGTCCCAATGCCGTATTAAGAGTGATTCAGATGTGGAAGAGGCCTTATGTGTAAAACATTCATTGATCTGATAAGATCGTTGCTAGAGCCAACTGTAGGACAATATATCATGTCTAAACTCACAAAAATAGTTGTGGTACAAAGCATACTCATAGAAGACACTTCAATTTAAGAGCTGTAATTACTATCGTATGAAATGGTCAACTTCACCTGTAGCGCCCAAGGGATGCCCGATTGCCATTGCACCTCCATTGACATTGATCTTCTCTGGGTCAAGTCCAAGCTTCTTCCGGCAATAAACAAATTGTGATGCAAACGCCTAAACAAAAATCATAATCAAGAAACTGTACAATGCATTGAAGACGAAGAGCTGATGAATTTATGCAAATTACCTCATTTATCTCAAAGAGATCAATATCTTCAAGTTCAAGGCCTGCAGATTTGACAGCAGCTGGAATTGCAACAGCTGGACCAATTCCCATAATGGCAGGGTCTACACCCACGGCAGCAAAGGTTCTGCATGAGCAGTGGGAGTTAGTTCTCTTTTAAGACGAATACCAATAATAGAACAAAGATGCAAAAACTATACAATCTTTACCAGACTAAGGTCAGGCATGAGAAGGAAATGTAAAGGAACCCAATAAGCGTAAAGGAAATGATTAAGACTTTCTGACAGTAAGTAACCTTACTGTAACTACATATAGCATGTGAAAATTAGAAAGGGAAAGACCTGAATACACCAAGGATAGGAAGTCCCTTTTGCATTGCAATGCTTCTTTTCAT
>JAJOOR010013465.1:0-38348 GCA_036250505.1 Solanum acaule | reverse complement strand
AAATTCAACTTGAATTGCAAAGCCAAAATCTTCAAAATGAACTTAGAAAATCAATAATTGCTAGGGTTGCAAATTAATCTCCCAAAGTCACCAAGTAAAACTAGAATAATAATGTCTAACCCCTACAAACGAGGTTTACATGCCCTATTTATAGAAAACAAATCCTAAATTAAAAGGGAAACAAATTAAGGAAAGTTTGTTCAGGCACGCGTCTTCATTCCACGAGACTGACTTACGGACCGTCGATGGATCTACGGTCCGTAAGTCCCTTTCGTCAGCCAGGACTTAGAAAATATTTCAGCTTCCAAAAAATCAGCTTCTCTGAACCAAACGACGGACTTGCAGTATGGATCGTAGATTGATCTACGGTTCGTCAATCCCCTCCGTAGGTCCACACTTAGAATCTTTAGAAATCAGGTACTGGAACCCTCGCAGTCTCAATCTACAGATCAACAGTACAGTCCTTAGATCAATCTACGGGCCGTCAATGGATACCGTGGTTCCACACTAGGTCAGATTTCCCTGATTTGTCTTCCATACATTGCCTGCTTATCTACGGTCACCACCTACGGACCGTTAGTAGACCTACGGTCCGTAGATCACCTCCGTGAATGCCTTTTTCTGCATTTCTTTCAGCTGTCTCTATACTTCCACGCCTGAACATCATTCCTGCAAAATATGATCAAAACACATAAAAACCAATACAAAAAGGCCCTAGACACACACAACTTGTAAGTGAAATGTATTAGAAATACCGTAAACTCACGGTATATCACTTGCTCAAGAGAGAGGTTTTAAAACCAAAATTTCTGAATCGATGGTTTGTGGGTATTGGGTTGTCATGGGTTCAGCTCGAGAGAGTGAATAGACTAAAGCGAAGGTTGTTCTTAATTGTTGCTTATTGGTGTTCGAAAGAAACCAATTTGATTAGGGGTAAATTGTTCAAGAGAAAGTTTACCCCCTTTAAAGTCTAGCTTATTCACTGATTTACAGCTATTCAATATTAATTGCAATTACCCAATTGTCTACCTTATCCCATAATCCAATCACATACCAAGAACCCGTCTCTACACTTGCTATTTTTAGTATTATTTGTTGTTGTAGATAATAGTTAAAACAAATCCCCCTGATATTTGACACTTGTGTCTCCCAAAATTTGAACCTTGCTTTTATTTGTAAAGGTTTTTAGCTATGACTGACTTGAGCATATCCTTACTTGCCTTTTGATTCTCAATTACAAACCACTCCCTTGGGACTCGACCCCAACTCACTTAGTTGGGTTATATTACTACTTTACGATCGTTGGCACTTAGTATTCGATGATGTTTCCTAATACGTGAAATCAAAATGGCACCGCTGCAGGGGAGTGGTGTTAATTAAGAATTCTTAGTTAAGTTGGATTTTATTCTTGTTAATTATAGTTGAACTTACTTAATTTTTAGTTTTGGTTTGTATTTTCCTCTTTTGAGTAGAGACTTGGAGCATATTTGGTAGCAACAGTAACCTAATGGATCACCCTCCTTCGAGATTGATGATTTTTAAGGATAACATCCTAAATTTTAAGCAACTAGAGGGTGAGTCCATGTATGAGTTGTGGCAAAGTTTTAAAATCATATTGTAGCTGTGCCCAACTCATGAGATTCTGAATAAACTACTTCGGGAATGTTTCTATCGGGGTCTTAAGCCCGAAAATAGAATAATGGCTGACCAACTCCCTTCGGGCTGCTTGATGCGACACACCTATGAGACCGTAGCCCAACTCCTTGATTGTGTGGCCAAAACCAGCAAGGAGACTAAGAAGGACCAACACCTGACCACATTGTTGGGTCAACTGGATATCATGGCCCGAAAGGGCAAGGACTTAGAGGTACTGTCCAAAAAGACAGACAGGTACATTCCCCCTCACGAGCGTCAAAAGATAAAAAAGCAAGAGGGCAGTAAAATTGAAGAGGTAACCTCTTACTCATTCTACACAAAGTCGAAAGGACACAACAGAGTATTGGAGGAGATAAGAGAAACCGTCTTGATGCTAAACCGAATGACGACCTCACATTCCATGCTCATTCAACTACTAGGGTCCCAAATGGACCAAGTGTTGAATGACCTCTACCCAGAACTAAAAGGGGGGGATTTCGCTATGAAAATGAGGCAAACCTCACTAATGGAACTTAAGTGGGGACTTACGTCGTGCCACGACGTTAACTAAGGCACTACTTGGGAGGCAACCCAAGTTTTATTTTCTTTCCTTTTAAGTTTGCAATAATGGTGTGTAGAATGTGCAGGTCAAAGTTTGGAAAGTGTGTGAAAAGTGCAAGTTGGCAAGCCAAAGATCCAGTCGGCGGATCGCTAAAGAGGTCGTCGACCCCGACCAAGACCGTCGTTGGACTCAAGAAAATTTTACATTGGAGTCTGTAAAACTCGACGATCCCAGAAAATTATTGGCGAGTCGCCGACCAGGTTAGCGATCGCGATCTAGACCGCCGTTTGGACCCCTACATCAACTGAGGGTCCTGTAAAACTCAGTGAGTTAAGTGCCCACTTAGCGTGCCATCAAGTGGGTCGGCAAGCACGACTAATATCGCCGAATGGGCGAAAATTGGACGGTTTTTCAAAGGCCAAAGGTTTAAACTTTCAAACTCTTTACTTTTCCTCACTTTCAATCTTCCCAAACTCACACTCGCACCTTAGTTTATATATTTTTGCATTTTTAAAGTATTTTACTCGTTGATTTGTGCTCGGATTGGGATTACTTTAGAGACTAGAATTTCAGTGTTTATTTAATCGGCACCAAAGGTTGGTTTTCCAAACCACGAGTTTACTTTTAGAATTTTCTACTCATTTGCAATGATCTTATCTTTTTGTCGTGTGCTGGGCCTCTTTGATAGTGTTAATTTGTTTGACTGCATGTTTTAATTTGATAATCTTGCTTGTAATGTTTTTATTGTTGAAATCCCGTAGTTTTGTGCCTTAAAATTAGCTAAATTTTGTGGGGTTGTGCTTGCATATTGTTGGGTCTAGTCGAGTGAAGTTTAAGTAACCCGTAGTTGGGCCAAATGACATAATTTGCCCGATGATAGAGCGGGTGACGTTATTCTTAAGGGCAAAAGTCGTCAAATGGCTAAATTTGGCAAAACCGGGCAAAGTTTGAGTAATGGGTGTAATAGGTCTTTCTTTAATTTGACTAGTGCATGCTTTGATTTTGTTTTCGGGGGTTGCGGGGTTGAATTCAAGAAGTTGGGTTGAAAGTAGGCACGTTGGACCGTTTGGCGAGATGGGTCGAGCTCGCCGAAGTTCCCCATCTCGCCTTTAATTTCATGCTATACTTGAAGTTTGACTCTGTAACTTTCGGCGAGAAGCTTGAGTTCACCAAAGGCACTCGATGACTCACCAAAAGTCTTTTTGATCGCCCTTTTGTCTTCACCCTTATAGCTTAAATTGCACTGTAACTTTTTGCGGGCTAATCCTTTCTCACCGAATTATGTTAGAGATTCACCGAAACTCCTTCCCATCACCGACTTGTCAATTTTTTCTAAGAAATTTGAGTCAATCCTTTCGACGATCCCGATCTATATCGTCAAAGCGATTCAAAGACTCACAGACCTGTTCGGCAAGTCTGTCTGCAATTATATTTCTGTACCTTTGATTGAAATATTTCTAACTTTTTCCTGATGTTTTGCAAACATGGTCAGGACCAACATTGAAATGCCACCCCAGAAAAGAGCATGGGGTATCACAATAAAAGAAGGGGGATCAAATCCTCCAAAAAGAGGAAGGCAAGAGTCTCCAACTGGAGGGAAGAACAGGGGAAAAAGGCCTACATCTAAGAGACCAACTGCTGACTCCCAGGCTGCTTTATTTGAGCCTGAGGACAACCAGCCCATGCAGTCCCGATGGAATGAAATCCAAGGATGTGGACTATCTAAACTCTACTAACTTCACTTCATTACTGGAGGTTGGAGATGATTTAGATGCTCTTGGGACTTCAGAGATTCCTTCGGCTATCACCAGATATGTGCATAGGGATGACGCAGTAGTTGATGAGCTGGATGCAAAGACCGACGAGGAGCAAATAGAGATAAGGGAGGAGAGCATTTATGGAGACCTGCTAGATCTGGAGGAGACCATTATACAGTCAGTGATCCAAACATCACTGAACGAGACATCCATTACAACTCCCAGTGGAGCTGGTCCTTCTGAGGTGACACCGGGCACTGCTGCCCAGATAGATGGAATGACTAAGTAGATAGGATCCCTTCTTTACCTCCCTCTCTGTCTTACTTTATTTTGACTTTCGGATTATTTTGATTGCATTTGAGGACAAATTATTTTTATTTGTGGTGTGGTGAGGCCTACCTTTTGTGAACTTTTGTGCATCTCTTGTTTTGTGTATATATTTGGGTTTTGAGCTATAATTGTATGTTACACTATTTTGAGGATGATTGAGCTTGTGGCTTCATGTTTTTAATTGCAAATGATTTTTGGACCCTTCCGACAAAAAATGTGACACCCCTTAATTGTGTTTGAATGTGGCTGTTCTCTTGAAAATTTGAGTATCGGTTTTGATCAATACCGATGACTTTAATAGTGGTCATAATCAAACAAGTGAATCTGCGGCTACGATGAGGTCAAATGAAGTTGCATAGACAATATGTGAACTTTTTCATCTAGTTGTGACTAGCCAAGTATCGAATTGAGTCTCTTGTGATGAACATTGCACACTAGAAAAAGTGTGGAGTCTTGTTTAACATTGGTGTCTATGCCTTGTGTGATGAGCTTACCGTGAACCATGTGTGATGACACCTAGAATTTGCCCCGTTGGTCCGGTTGACTAAGTGATGCAATCTCTTGATATGATCTTAGAAAACTTTGAATAGTCTGAAAGAATTTGACACTATACCTCTTTTGTGACCTACCTTGTGAGTGTGTGAACCCCGTTTGAACATCCTTTGAGCCTTAGCCTTTTCTTGGAAGAAATTTGATGAAATTGTGACATTTCTTGACCCATTACCCATAATCCTCATGATTTGTGATTTGTGTGAATAGCCAACATAGGCTAAAAGCCTAAGTTGGGGGTGTGGTGAAAAGAAAAGGTAAATCAAGAAGTGCAAGAAAGTCCCCTTTGAACCATTGTTTTGAGAAAAATGGAACCCCTCCATATAAAAGAAAAGAAAAAAAGAATGAAAAAGTTGTGGAATAAAGTTGTGAAAGTGCAAAGAGAATAGGGTGTCCAAGCAATCCATGGAAGATGAATAATGGGGTGACTTTTGAGCACAAATAAAACTGATAAAGAAAAGGAAAGAAAGTGTTGTTCACACCACGTGTCATGACGATTACAACGATTAAGCCTAAATAACCATACATTTGCACTCAGCCCCGTTACAAGCCTTGAAAAGACCTTTTTTATCTTGAGTGAGCTGAAACAAGGGTTGATTGGAAAATACGGGCAAACCTATGGGTGAAGTCATGCATTGTATTCATCTTTATGAGTGTGAGTGTGAGCATTCCATTTGATTTTGGAGCTTTAAATTGTGAACCAGTGTGCGTGAATATGGAATCATTCATTGTGTGAGGGAGGGCATTTGAGTACCTTTGTTGAGCTTGAACTTGCATTTAAAGCAAGTATTGTAAGCGTAAGATTCTTTGATAATGGTGAGTCACAACTTGAATCTTTGAGTGTACAATTGATCTTTGCATGAGTAAGTTGAGTCTTCTTATGTGCGTTCGTGATTGAGTCTTGTGTAGCACTATTTGAGACATCCTTTTTGAACTGCTAAACTTGAGTTTTACTTGAGGACAAGAAAAAGTTTATATTGGGGGTGTTGATGAGTCCACGATTTGGACTCATTTAGGGCTTCATTTTAATATATTTAGTCTCCTCAAATGCATATTTTGTGCCAATAACTGATGTAAATCCTTGAACTTCAGGTATTTGGATTGACGAACAAAGCATGGACACAAATGAGCAAAAAAGGAACAAGGCAGCTCAAAGGACAAAGAAAAGAAGGCCTGAGGATCTCCTAAGCCATTGGGGTAATCGCCGAATGGCTAATGTCTCGCCTAGTGTTCAAGTGTGCCAAGCCCTGACGGAGAAAATCAAGCCGGCGATAGAAAGGAGCAGTCGGTGAGTAGCCGAACGGTTCCGCGATGCAGCGCCATATCGCCAAAAGTTTCATAACTTGAAGAAGCTAAAGGCCAAAGCAAAAGGGCGATGGAATTGACCAAAGGGTGGATCAGCGAGTGGATCGGCGATCTCAACTTATTGCGCCAAATGGTCCTCGCATCACATTTTTGGGTGATTATAAATATATTTTTAAATTCTTAGTTTAGTATCTTGCATTCAATAGTTTTCATTTTTATTCAGATTTCAAGTTTGACAGCTTAGAACTGAGTTTAGAGACAATATTTCCTTAGCTTTGAAGATTCTAAGATTTCCATTTTTGAGAAATTTGAAATGGGTGTTGAAGATTCTTCATCTTAGACCTTTGTAAAGACAATATCAATCTTACCCAGTTGATGGAACCACAACTTGGTAACGATTTTTACTTTTTTATGATGTCTAGCTAAAACCCCAATTCTTGGGTTGTGATTATGGGTTGATTTAGCTACTGGGTATTGTTAATTGATAGTGTAAATGATGTTTAAAAGTGATTTTGTTCAGTAATTGTGGTTGAAATTAATGGGTTGTATTTGCAAATATAATCCTAACTTCGTGTTTTTGGCTTGCGAGAGAGAGAGGTTTTAAGACAAAAATTTCTGAATCGATGGTCTGTAGGTATTGGGTTGTCATGGGTTCAGCTTGAGAAAGTGAACCCTAAACCCTTTTCCACACATTTAGCTCAAGAGAGTGAATGGACTAAAGAGAAGGAGGTTCTTAATTGCTGCTTATTGGTGTTTAAGAGAATACAATTTGATTCGGGGTAAATTTTTCGAGAGAAAGTTTACCCCATTAAAGTCTAGTTTATTCACTAATTTACAATTATTCACTATTAATTGCAATTACCCGATTGTCTACCTTAGCCCATAATCCAATAATATCACAAGAACCCATCTCTATACTTGCTATTTTTCGTGTTTTTTGTTGTTGTACCTGATAGTTGAAACAAATCCCCCTGATATTTGACACTTGTGTCACCCCAAATTTGAACCATGCTTTTATTCGTAAATGTTTTTAGCTATGATTGACTTGAGCATATCCTTACTTGCCTATTGATTCTCAATTACAAACCACTCCATTGGGACTCGACCCCAACTCACTTTGTTGGGTTATATTACTACTTTACGATCGTTGGCACTTAGTATTGGATGAACTGTCGTGATACGTGAAATCAAAGTTCATGAATTTGAGGAAAGGAAGCATGTGAGTCTAAGAGTACAGACTCAAGTTCATCCAACTCTCTAGGTATGCTCCTCGCATGGTTGCCCATTCCATGGCTCAAATGAACAAGTTTTTGTATGGGGTATCCGACTCAATAAAGATGGAGTATAGAAATGCTATATTACTGGAGAATATGAACATCTCTAGGCTCATGATTCATGTTCAGCAGGTTGAGGGAGATAAGCTTAGGGAACAGGCTAAGGAGAACAATAATGTTAGGATAGGAAACTATGAGTATTCTCAACACAAATCGGGTGGTGGAAATCGCTCTCAGTTCCAACAGAAATCTTCAACCCCAGCACCTTCATCACCTAGTGCTCTATCCCCCAGGTTCCGATAGGATCAGAAAGGCAGGGCATCAGTCTCTAAGTCTCAGGGGAGTGTTTTAGGTACCAAAACGTACCCAGCTTGTCAAAAAGGTTGTAAGAACCATCGGGGCGAGTGTCTTTCAAGAATGGAAGGATGTTTTGGGTGTGGTCAGACTGGTCACAGCTTGAGGGATTGCCCTTCTTCTAAACAGGGTCAAGGAGGTAACAATGGTAGGGCTTAGTCTACAACTTCAGCAACACCAGCAGGTCGCCCGACTCAGCAGGGTAACTCATCTGGTACGGGTGGCGGTTAGCGCCAAAACAGGTTATATGATCTTCATGCTTGCCAGGATCAGGAAGATTCTCCTGATGTGGTCGTTGGTACGTTACGAGTCTTTAACCTAGATGGTTATGCTTTGTTCGATCCAGGGGCTACTCTTTCCTTTGTAACTCCTTATATAGCAGTCAACTTCGATGTTACTCCAAATACTCTATCAGAACCCTTCTCAGTCTCTACCCCAGTTGGTGACCAAGTTATAACTAGACAGGTATACAATAATTGCCCTGTCGCAGTCTCTCAAAAAGTCACTCAACAGATCTTATAGAGTTAGAAATGGTAGACTTTGATATTATTCTAGGCATGGATTGGTTACATTCTTGTTATGCCTCAGTCAATTGTAGGACTAGGATCGCTTGTTTCTAGTTTCTAGATGAACCAATTTTAGAATAGAAGGGTAGTAGCTTAGCACCTATAGGTTGATTCATTTCTTACCTTAATGCCAGAAAGATGAATTCCAAGGGGTATATCTATCATGTAGTTTGTGTTAAGGATTCAAGATATGAAACCCCAACTCTTGAGTCAGTTCAAGTAGTTAATGAGTTCCCAGAAGTGTTTCCAGAAGATCTTCCCAGAGTTCCTCCCGAATGGTAAATCGACTTCGAAATTGATCTCCTTCAACATACACACCCTATTTCTATTCTGCCTTTCAAAATGGCTCCAGCTGAGCTTAAGGAATTGAAAGAGCAGTTGAAAGACCTTCAAGATAAAGGTTTCATCAGACCTAGTATTTCTCCATGGACTGCACCATTGTTGTTCATGAAAAAGAAAGAAGCTTCACTTAGGATGTGCATTGGCTATCGGTATTTGAACAAAGTCACAATAAATAATAAGTACCCTATCCTAGGATTGATGACTTGTTCGACAAACTTCAGGGTGCTAGTCATTTTTTGAAGATAGACCTCAGATCCGATTATCATCAGCTTAGACGCAAAGATAGTGACATTTTGAAAACAACCTTCAAAACTCGGTATGGTCATTATGAATTTGTAGTTATGTCATTTGGACTAACCAATGCTCCTGCAGCTTTCATGGATTTGATGAACAGGGTGTTCAAGCAGTATTTGGACTTATTCATTCTCGTCTTTCTTGATGTTATCCTCATTTACTCTAGGAATAAGGACGAACATGTGACTTATTTGAGGGTTGTCCTGCAAACTCTTAAACATCACCAGTTGTTTGCTAAGTTTAGCAAATGTGAGTTTTGGTTGCAATTAGTTTCTTTCCTTGGACATATAGTATCTAGCGAAGGGATCCAAGTGGATTCTCATAAAATAGATGCAGTGAAGCAATGGCCCAAATCCACCTCTTCAATGAATATCAAAAGTTTCTTGGGTTTGGCTGGTTATTAAAGAAGGTTTGTGGAAGGATTTTCATACATAGTTTCTCCATTAACTAAGTTGAATCAGAAAAAGGTTAAGTTTCAGTGGTAAAATGAGTGTGAGAAGAGCTTCGCAGAATTGAAAGCTAAGTTGAATACAACTTCGATTTTGACTCTACCAGAGGGTTCAGACGGTTATGTTATCTACTGTGATTCATCTAGAGTCGACCTAGGTTGTGTGTTGATGCAGCGAGGTAAGGTTATAGCATATGTTTTTAGAAAACTTAAGGTGCATGAGAAGAACTATCTGACTCATGACCTCGAGATTGCAACAATGGTATTTGCCATTAAGATTTGGAGACATTACTTGTATAGCATTCACGTAGATATGTTCAAAGACCATAAGAGCCTTCAGTATGTGTCCACCCAAAAAGAGTTGAATATTCGCTAGAGGAGATGGCTTAAATTCCTCAAGGACTATGATATGAATGTGCTTGACCATCCTGGTAAGGCCAATGTAGTAGCTGATTCTCTTAGCAGACTATCTATGGATAGTGTAGTGCATGTTGAGAAAGAAAGGAAGGCTTTAGCGAAAGATATTAACTGGCTTGCTCGCTTAGAAGTTTTCCTTATGAGCATATCACATGGTGGTATAACAGTTCAGAATGGCTCAGAATCTTTCACTAGTAGTAAAAGTTAAGGAAACACAAGACAGTGATCCTATATTGCTTCAACTGAAGGGTGCAATTCATCAGAAGAGGGTTGAGGTTTTCTCCCAAGGGAGAGATGGTGTGCTTCACTATCAAGGACGTTTATGTGTTCCTAAGGTGGGTGAGTGAAGACAACAGATTCTTGTAGAGGCCCATAACTCCGGGTATTCTATTCATCCAGGTGCAACTAAGATGTACCATGATTTATGGGAAGTCTTTTAGTGGTAAGGCATGAAAAGGTATATAGCAGATTTTATGGCTAAAGTGCCCCAATTCAGCAAGTGAAGGTAAAACATCAGAAACCATAGGGTATGACTCAAGCGATCAACATTCCTACTTGGAAGTGGGAAGTGATAACCATGGACTTAATTATAGGTTTACCTCATACTCGCAGACAGCATGACTCCATTTGGGTGATAGTAGACAGAGTTACTAAGTCTGCTCACTTTTTAACTGTCAAGACTACAGATTCGGTCGAGGCCTACGCGAAGCTTTACATTAATGAGATAGTCAGGTTGCATGGGGTTTCTTTGTCTATCATCTCAGATAGAGGACGTCAGTTTACCTCTCATTTCTGGAAATTATTTCAGAAAGGTCTTAGTACTCAGGTTAATCTTAGCACAACATTTCATCCACAGACAGATGGTTAGGCAGAGTGTTCCACTCATACCTTAGAGGACATGTTGAGAGCTTGTGTGATCGACTTCAAGGGTAGTTGGGTAAATCACCTTCCTTTTATAGAGTTCGCCTAAAATAATAGCTACCATTCGAGCATTCAGATGGCCCCGTACGAGGCATTGTATGGGCGTAGATGCAGATCTACATTTGGTTGGTTTGAAGTGGGTAAAGCAGCCTTGATAGGGCAAGATTCGGTTCATGATGCTACAGAAAAAGTTTAGCTCATCAGGGATAGACTTAAGATAGCCTAGAGTCATTAGAAGTCCTGTGCAGATGTGAGGAGAAGGGACTTGGAGTTCCAAATTTATGATTGGGTTTTATGAAAGTGTCACCTATGTAGGGTGTAATGAGGTTTGGTAAGAAAAGGAAGCTCAATCCAAGGTATGTAGGTCCTTACAAGATCTTGATTAGAGTAGGTAAATTTGCTTATGAGTTAGAGTTGCTAGCAGAACTAGCAGCAGTTCATCCAGTCCTTCACATTTCATTGTTGAAGAAGTGTGTGGGTGATCCAGCATCTATAGTACCTTTAGAAAGTGTGGTCGTGAATGATAGTCTCACTTATGAGGATGTGCTCGTTGAGATTCTTGATCGTCAGGTATAAAGGTTAAGAAACAAAGAAGTCGCTTTAGTTAAGGTTTTTGTGGAGGAGTCAGTCCACAGAGGGAGCTACTTGGGAGGCAGAAGCAGCCATGAAGGCCAAGTATCCTCATCTCTTTCCTTTCGATTCCATTCCAACTTGAGATAATAGTTCCTCTCCAGTCCTTCATTTACTCATGTGTTAATTCAGTCTTAGTATTATGTTCCTTCAGCTATACTTTCATTTTCAGCGTATTTTCATGTTCTTGGAACTTAGTTCAATCAGATTTTAGTTTCCAGTACTTAGTGGTAGCGTTGCAGCTCTTTCCCTCCATTTCAGCTAGTTTAGCCTTCATTCGTGGATGAATGTTCCCAAGGGGGAGATAATGTAACACCACGTATTCTAGAACTACTAAATTCCAGATTTCAAAAGTTGCAAGTACCACCGATGGGCATAATCCACGGACCGTAGGGTGACCCAGGGTCCATCCTAGTGGCCCGTGGTTCACCACCTGCGCCCCTCCTAGAAAATCCTAGAAAATTGGCTAACGGTCGACCCACGGCCGGACCCATGGATTGTAGGTCAGACCACGGGCCATGGTCCTGGTCCGTTGATCATACCTCTCAGGTGTTAGTCCCAGAACCCCATCGAAGGTCTCCAGGACGGACGGTCTGTCTGATCTATCGGTGACCCCAACAACTTTTAAGTCAGGGTTCGCTTAGTCTTTTCCCTATGTGTTGGACCCCTAAACTACGTCATTTAACCCCTAAAGTACGTGATTTTTGTCATCTTTAGCCTAGAAACTAAATTAGAACTTACCTAAATTGATCATCCATCAAAATCAAGTAAAACTTAAAGCAAAACAGAAAGAAAAGTCGAACAGCCCAAGTCCAAGAACGCAATAAGGTTTCTTTAGTTCCAGCCCTGAAATCGAAAGGATTTCTTCGTGAAATTCCTCACCAGGTATGTGGGATTTCACTAGTGGGTTCCTTTCACCCATTAGGTCCCTAGATTTCCGTCAGAATCTTGATTCCCTTGATATTATCTATACATAGGGTTTCTTGAATGTTAGAAATTGTTGAGATTTAGCTGTTACAATACTCCAAAACAGTTTATCATAGTTTCGTAACAATCAGATTAGTTCTTGCATGAAATTCAGAATCCTAGTTGTGTAGATTTGCTTAGTTCATGAATTAGACTTGCTAGGACAGTTTAAACAGATATACATGCCTCAGATATTGAATGTCTCATTATTAGAATCAAAATGTTACATTTCAGTTAGCATGTCAGAATCATTAGGTATCCAGTTTATTTTCAGTTATATTTTATTTTTTTCATTCTATTGGGAGTAGGATTAATACCAAGTTGGACTAGGGGCAGTCACTCTCATAGTCCCAGAACTATGTACCCTCGTAAGTAAGTCCTTTCTGTGGACATTATGCTTAGTGATCACGCTATTGATGCCTCTATACCTCTGGCAGGGTATATTGGGTCCTTTCGATAAGGCGTATACATCGGACTCCACAGTTAGCTCATGTGGTTTTATGTCAGTTATTAGTAGCTCCCACAGACAGATACTAGTGTATTGACCAGGTTATTAGTTACAACTTAGACTTCAGTTTCAATATATTATAAACTTGGTCACTACATTCAGTTAGTTCATATTCAACATGTTTAGCATATTTATCATGTTCAGATTACATCATTGCTTATTCTCTTTGTTCAGTTATGTGTTTCATTAAGCTTTATTCTATCCTACATGCTCAATAACTTTTCAAGTACTGACACATATTTTACGCTACATCTTCTCGTGATGTAGGTACAAATCCTCAGCATTCAAATCACGCATAGATCAATTCCCGATCTCCAGTTCAGCAACATCAGTGGTAAGTACTCATTCTTAGAGGACGAGTGGCATAGATGTCATCTTTCCATTTCAGTCTTTTAGTTTCAGTTTTGCTAGATTTAGCTGGGACATGGCTCAACATCTCTAGTCAGAAGACGCTTGTATTTAGACATAGTTTAGATTCAGTTTTAGTTAAGTTTGATTTTCAGTTGTCATTAAACTCAGTCATAAATATTCAAATTTATAATGGGTATTCCCCATCATTTCATTTTATGATATGTTTCTAGCTTCTGCGCAATATGACTATTATGTTGAAAATATTTAAGTATGCTTATCATATGCCAGCAGGTTTAGCTTGAGGTCACTCGTGATCCGAGGTCCTGTGTTTATGCCCTGGGGGTTGCTTGGGGGTGTGACACAATCATTACTAGTCATGATCCATCATATATATTTTAATCTAATTCAATTCATGCTTACATGCTTCTATTCTTGAATAATTACTATGCATATCATCAATTCTAGAAGATCACCTATGAATCCTCAATTTCCCTTTACAAGGCATAAACCCACATTACTTTAATTTCATCAATTAGACTAGGGTTAACCATGGAAAACATGTAAATTCATCATAACAACATGATTCACTTATAATTCAATCATCAACAATCAATATCCACTCAATTGGATTCATACTCAACTTTGCCCACAATATAGGAAAGAACCCTAACTTGAATTGGGGATTCATCTTCACAATTGGTGGCATTCTAGGGGGCTCCATAGATGGAAGAATCCATGGATGAATAAGCTAACATACCTTGATTATAAAGCCTTAAAAAGCTTGCAACAATGGAGTCTTGACTTGACCTAGCTTGATCTTTTTTCTCTTCTTCAGTTTTTAGAGAGAATATTTGAGAGGGGATTGGGTTCTTTTTTGGATAGTTGAAAGAATGAATTAATTGAATTAGTTTAGGGGTATAAAGTCTTTATATAGGTAGACTAATCTAAGTTAAAATGACACCACTTAATAACTAATTAATTCTATAAAGTTCCTTTAGCCAAAACTTAAACCAACTTAAGGCCAAGACTGCCTCACCCACGAGGCCACGGTGATGGGCCGTTGGTCCACACACGATCCATGTTTTTCAATCATGGGTGGTGGTTTGTGGCTTTGTTTTGGGGCCTTGACACACGACCCCTCACCCATGGGGCATGGGTCCCCCTACAGGGCGTGGATCCCCACGATAGGTACTGTTTTGGGCAATTTCTAAGGTAGTTTCTAGGGTTCTCTCCAAGGACACTTAGTTGGTCCTTGGGGAGTCATACATTGACGTCTTGACCCTAAATCCTTCATTCTAAGTAATGAAAGTCAAATCTACGACTCTAACACTCACGTCAAGCGCTAAATGAGCTACTAAACTACGAGGTGTTACACCGTCATAGCAGAATTGGGTCTGATAGTTGAGCCTAACTTTGGGATTTTAATTGCTTGTGATCCTTTTAGCTTCTCTCCTTATTTCTATGATACCGATATGTTATCGGAGGTGAAGTATTTTCCTAATTTAGGTGTTATGCGGTCGATTCTGGTTTTAGGTACTTGGTAGTGGATGTCGATTCACAATGGCTTGGAGCTGATTCGCCCATTTTTGATGTGGTTGGTAGTGGACGTCGATCTAGGATAGCTTAGAATTTGAGAACCTCTACATAGTTAATTTTACCCGCACACTCTAGCTTGCATTGGGAAGGCCCCCTAGGAGATTTAGCTGACTTACCTAGCTTGCATTGGAAAGGGCCCCCAAGGTGATTAATTGGATGGGTAGTTGGATATAACTTACTTCAGGTTCTCTTCAGATTTAACTGGACCGCACACTCTTTCTAACTAGGGCAGAGCGCCGGGATTGTTAGACGGTATGCTTGGCTGGCTTGGGTAGGGCCCCCGAAGTGTTAGCCTATTGGGCAGTTGGATTAGGGATTTTTAAGGGTATTAATATAACTCTGCCCGACACTCCCATGGCTGGGTAATGCCTCAAAGTTGCTGACGAGTTAGGTGGCCCGATATGGATGTCATACTTGTTGACTGGGTTGGAGTTGTTGATTGTGTCAGTTCGTAGTTGGGTTTTCTTTGGGTTCCATAGTTTTGGCTTCTCTGTGTACCTATCGGGCTTGTGGGAGTCTGTTCGGGTTCTTGTTTGTTTATGCTTGAGTGTACCTAGCAGGTGTTTTGGGGGGCTAGTTGAGTTTAGGTTAAATATCCTTAGACTAGCTCTCTGATTGTTTAGCTCTTATTTCTATTGACCTTTGTTTGTATTTGATTCTATCTTTTTCGTCTGTTTTTACCTTTCATGCTCAGTCGGCCTATGATGCATACTAGGTACTTGTTGCTTTGGTACTCATGCGACATTCTGTATTTATTTTCGTGATGCAGGTCCGAGCACTAGCTATCAGTGTTGAGGTCGAGCCTGCAACTGTCTGTTCTGGGGATGAGGGTGAGCACATGACTTTCTGGGATTTCTCGTCTCAATTTCGTATTTACATTTTGACTTGCCTTTTTCTTTTTGAGGCAGTCTTGTTTCTGTGGTCCACTTTTGGGACTTGTACTCTTTTAGTAGTTTTGTACATGTGACTTCCATGTTTTAGGAGGTATCCTTTGTATATATAGTTTTGGGTTCGCTTCTGCCTTCCTCTTATGTGTTCTGTTTATTTATGCTTCGCTTAGTTGAGGATTGTTCCCCCTCAGTTGCATTACTCTCAAGTTTCAGGACAGTTTTTGCTTGCCTACTAGTGGGTTGGTAGGTGCCATTATGGCTCGAGAAATCGGGTTGTGACACATGATTAACCTATGTCATATCTAAAACAATCAAACACATGATGGTAGGTTTTCAGACGGTATTCTCTGGCAACGACACCAAAATATGATACCCTTAAGATACACCTTCACATGATGTAATGTGATCATATGCAAATATAATAATCAAAATAAGGTTTGGGTCGAATCACACTAGGAAAAAGAAAAAAATAGACTACTACTTGGACAAATACCAAATTTAATGGTCAATTTCTATTCCATAAATATTGTAGAGATTTTGAATAACTAAATCTCAAATAGCAATAGTTACATAAATAATACCAAAATGGGTTGTGTCGTTTGCTGGTGTTCATGGAATTTAAAATAATCAAGTTCTTGATATGCATTCAGTCCATGCACTATCACTTAAAATTTTCCAAAAGTTGAACGATTATCTCATTATGATGTTTCCACAACTATATGAGTTATTTAAACAAGACCAACTGATTATGTCAAGTAATTCTATTATCACTAATGAGAATATATCAAACGAGGGTGAGCGGTTTGAGTTCATTACAAAACATCTTCTACCAAACCCTTATCAACATTTCCAATAAAAACTAAGATATTAGGCTGTAGGTTAATTTTTTCAACCACCAGCAAATTAATTATGAATGAGAAGAATTTTACATATTACAATACTAATATCATGTAACGCACAAGAACGTACCTTATGAAATTTACAATTGTATGAAACTTCACAACCTCAGTAGAAGATTTAGATACTCATATGAAAGTGGAACAATGAGAAAAATAATTTTAAATAATTCATAAACTTACTTTGATACAATTAACAACCTAATAGTGTATGGGTTCCTTAAGGAGAGTCCTTATAAGATTCTCTCATTTGCTACATCTTGTACTTATTTGCTAGCAATAAATAGCCTATTCGTCAGAACCTGTTTCTATATTCTTTGGGTGAACCTGATTCTCATTAAAGCTTTCTCATTCATCAGCATACTACGCCATAAAACAAACATTGTTGTTAGCGATGTCAAGGGGTTGGTGGTGTGGAGTGTGGAACTCATAAACAAGGTGGTTTAATAGAGATTTTTATGTGCGAAAGGGAATAAAACATTTTTTTGTCTTCAAAACCAAGACAGGGTGGAAAGTGACTTAAATGTGAAATAAAATAAATTAAACCCGGTTCAACTATGATTTTATATTTATACTGTGGAAAAACGGTGAGTGGGCATGATTCTCACATATTATTTGTCATCATCAAACAAATTTCATAGGACAAATACTAGCACAGGCCTCTCAGCAAGAGAACTTTTGTCCTGTCCTACAAATATTCTATATGAATAAGTTATGTCTCTTAAGGTATAACTTTGTGGGTTCTAAAATTGAAGTTATAATTGTATCAACATATGTTTTGTAAAACTAAGTTATGTAATTCAAAGCTTGTGGAATAGAATATCTCTGAAGACATAATATTTTGAAACTGAAAAACTTATGATTCTATCGACATCAGTACGGTAAAACTAAGTCATGTAATTCAAAGCTTGTGGGATAGAATTTCTGAAGACATATGTCACAACCTGAGCTTACACCCTGGACGTGACCGGCACTTGAGAACCATTGCTCGTCCACAAGCGAACCCTTATCCTGGCTGACTACAAGCGAAAGACTAACTCGAGCATACATAAACGTCAAACTGAAAGAAATGCTAAATCAAAATTGCATTAAATCTCAAAACTCTCTGAATATACTGAGTATTAAAATTAAGTTTTAAAGAAAACCTCTGAAACATAAAGATTCTCCAAAATTGTCTATCTATGAAGCCTCTACTATACAAAGATGAGTGTCGGGACAAGACCCACGTCTCCTCAAGAAAATTACTACTAACAACTCATAAAATTAGAGTCTTGTAGAAGCAAGGTAGTCTCACTCAAAATCTGGTGAGCGGATGAAGTGATCTTAATAAACTCTTGTTGAGGATCCTAAGAATCTGTATCTGAATCATTAAAAGATGTAGGCCGAATGACATATGTACATTGAATGTACGAGTATGTAAAATAGCTCAATAACAAATAATTGAAAGAAAGGACTGCAATAGATAACAATGTACTCAAGATGAATGTAAAGAAATAAAGGAATTATTTAAAACTTTACAAAATATTTTCTCAACTCTGAACTCAACTTAATAAGTGATATAAAAATATACTTTACCTCTATTGGGAGATTCTCTAACCAACAACCATCACTATGAACTACATGATGATACATCATCTCTCCCACGCTACCAAAAATGTCCTATAACTTACCGGGATATAGGACACCTCAACTAAGTGGATCCACTAAGAAATAAGGATTCATCTAAAAAGTATGATCATGTACCCATGTTGGCCTACATGGTTTATGAGAAATATGAGTTGTCTAAACTCATACCCATATCAGTGCTCAATACTACTGCCAATAATATATACCCATGCTCAATGTTTAAAAACATACTCTTCCTCTGGTTTGAGATAATTGTTCAAACTATCATCTTAAAAAAGGTAACTGCTCTGAAATATCTCTACTCATTAACTCACTTGAATATCAAAATTTCTCTTTTGTCTAGGTAAAAACAGATACCTTTGGGAATACTTAGTTCCCTTATAATTTTACTCAATTCATATTTGAAAACTCTTTCTCAAAATCATATTGTGATATGATCATTGATGACTTGGGAAGTCATACTACATAAACTTTGATGGCATATCTAGATACCATACTGCTTAAACATGCATGGCATACTCGACTGTCATACTAATCATATTTTAAAAACTCTTTTTCAAAACTCATCTTTACTTCCTCAAAAACTCAGTTTAAAACTCGAGTGTTAGCTTTAGAAAGCTTCTCAAGATTGATAACACAAAATAGGGTTCATGTTGTAGGGCATGAGGATGATCTAGTCCAACACTATGATAGCCTTACATACTTGACAGAACAAGGTTCTTGAAGAATCTTAAAGAAGAACTTGATTAGAAGCCTTGAAACACTAGCTTGAAGTAGAAAAATCAAGAAAACCATTTCTTGAGATCATTGAATTTTCTTCTGGAAACTCTATGGCCAAGAATTATGATTTTCATTAATGATTAATAATTGTATGGAGGAATTTGAGTTGGAAAGAATGGAATTCTTGGAGAAGGACTTACCTTGAAGAAGAATCTTGAATGGAAATCTTCTACTTAGATTTTTCCTTGGGGTATTTTCTTAGGGTTTGAGAGAGAAAAGAATAAAAGAAGAAAATTTGATTGGTTTGGGCATTTCATTAGTCAAGAAATTCATTTAGGATTTTCTTAGAGGTAAAATTATAAAAAAAAAACCAACCCTTTTTAATGTTTTCTCATCGGCTAATTCATCACTGCGCTGTATCAGGTTACTAAAAAAAAACTCTACACAAGTTTCCCTTATTTAGTGTAAATTGGAAGAGTCCAGATAGCTTAGGTGTAATGCTTACTGATTTGTTCTTTGACAAGTGTAACCAACATTATGATTAATTGGAGGTTAGGTTTATGTTACCCTTCTTTATATTTTCTTGTTAATATAATTAATATATGAGTCTGGAAGGGGTGAATTTTTAATGTTTGATTTTGTATTTTTAAAATTTGATTTTCGAAATCGGTAATTGAGAGTACATATATAATACATAACTCTCAAATTTGGGTTCGATAAATCAAACTTTGGTACAATAAATAAAACTTTGATATAGTAATTCTGTAATTATGTATTGAAAAAAAATTATTTTGGCAAGATATATAATTTGTCCAACATTTGAAATGTTAGATTTTAGAGAAATCACGTATAGATGTTAGATCAATACAATCGAGCCTAGTTCGATTTGTTAATTATGGAATAATTGTATTATAGTTCTATGGGTATAATACGATAAAATAGTAACAACTAATGTTCAAGATTATGTTTTTTTTAAGAACTAACATTATAGATTTCTTTATTGTGGTTATGCCACTCATTAAACAAGGTATAGCTTTAATGAAGAACATTTACTCTTAATCACCAATAAGGGTTATAGTGAGATGAATATGATCTCTTCACCTCTAATTACTCAAATACTTTTATCTTTAACCTTAAACTATCATGTGAATGAGATGTTTCTCATTAATTGGATCTTACATAGTGATTAGTCCACAAATTGGACTCATTTAGGGCCTTATTTTGATAAGAATACTGTTCTCGAATACTTATTTTGCCTAAATATCTGATGAAAACTCTAAAGTTTCAGGTATTTGAAATTTTAGTGAAAGCATCGACACTTAGGCGCAAAAAGGAACAAAAAGGCTGAAAAGAGCGACGAAGTTGAGGCCCGAGCATCGCCAAGCACACTTGGCGATTCGCCGAAGGGATTTACTCCGCCCTTTGTTCCAGTATGCGAAGCCCAGAAGGAGAAGGATCAAAAAGGCGATGAAAGGAGCAGTTGGCACTTCACCGAATAGTTTCGTGAAGCAGTAATACACCGCCCAATGGTCTAGAACGTGAAGGTGCTGAAGCAAGCACGAAACAGCGATGAGACAGACGAAGGGCGAGTCGCCGAAGTCATTCGGCGATATCAACTAACTTCGCCGAAAGATCCGCCAGCACTATTTTCTGAAGTCTATAAATACTGAACTTATTATTATTCTTAAGAGTCAAACTTTTATTTTAATTTCCAGAATAGAATAGTACTTTTTGGATATTTTTATTTCAAGTTTGGAGAGGGTTTTGGGGGAGACTTGAAGAGAGAAGGATTTCATCTTCCCCAAGTTGGAAGTTGGTCTTCTCCATTCTTCTTCCTTTGCTTAAATCAAAGTTTAATTTCTTATACCCATTTGATTTTACTATCATTTTAGGTGTATTTTGTTATTTGTTGATGTGTGGCTAAAACCCCCATTCTTGGGGTGTGATTTAGCAAATATGTGATGATATTATTGTTAGGTCTTGCTTGTTGATAGGTTAGATGTAGTTTAATGGTGATTTCACCTAGTGGTTGTGGTTTAATCTAAAGGGTTTGTAGTTGCAAATACAAAGCCACCCATGTGTTTTCCGCTTACCCGAGAGGGAGGTCGCGAAACCAAGACCATTAGACTGATGGCCTAAAGAGTGGGTCGACATGAGGTTCAGTCTGAGGGGGTGAGTCCTAGTCCCATATCCTAACACTCAGCTTGATAGAGTGAGTGGGGTAAAGCATAGGCTGGTCTTCATGCGGCAAATGGGTGTCCGAGAGGAACACTTGAAAATTGTCTGATATGCCCATAAAGCAAAATCTAACTTTCTAGCCCAATTTGTTCTGTTGGCATTCACTGTCTTTGCCAAAATCACTTTGATCTCCCGATTCGATACCTCAACTTGGCCACTTGTTTCTGGATGATATGGTGTTGCCACCTTGTGTTGTTTTACCCCATATTTAGTTAAAAGTGCACTAAACACTTTATTATAGAATGGGAGCTTCCATCGCTGATAATCGCTCTAGGTGTACCAAACCTTGAGAATATATTCTTCTTCAAACAACTAGCAATGCTTTTACCATCATTTTCAGGCAGGGCAACTACCTCAATCCATTTGGACACATACTCCACTACCACCAGTATGTACTTTTGCCCATAGGAGTTCACAAATGGTCCTATGAAGTCAACTCCCCACACATCCACCTCCAAAATAGGTGTCATTGGCAATTCATGCCAACAAGAGATGGCTCCTTGCCTCTGGCAGACATCACACCCCTTGACTAGATCAATTGAGTCCTGATGGATTGTAGACCAGTAGTACCCACTCTGAAGTATCTTGTAGGCTGGACAAGCACCTCCGTGATGACCACCTACTAGAGAGAATTGACAGGCTTTTAAGATATGCATCATCTTAGCCTCAGGGATACATCACCTAATGATGTTATTAGCACACACCCTGTACAAATATGGTTCATCCCAAAAATATTTGCACACATCATGTAGGAATTTCTTCCTTTGCTGGAACGTTAGCCCTTCATGCATCAAATCACTGACAAAAAAAATTAGCGAAGTCAGCAAACTAAGGAATGAGATTAAGAGTAGCGGCTTATACCTACTTATCTGGGAATAAGTCATTTATGTCTAACTCAAGTTTTGCCTTCTTCTCTACCTCCAACCTATACAGGTGATAAGCCACTTGGTTTTCACAACCCCTTATATCTTTGGCTTCAAAGTCAAATTCTTGAAGCAGCAGAACCCATCTTATCAATCTCCGCTTGGAATCTTTCTTCGTCATTAGGTAGTGCAGTGCTGCATGATCCGTGTGAACAATCACTCCAGTGCCCAGCAAATACACCTTGAATTTCTCAAATACATAAACCACTTCAAGTAGTTCCTGCTCACTGACAGTGTAGTTGTGCTATGCTCCATTCATCGATTTGCTAGCATAGTAGATCGGGTGGAAGATCTTGTTCCACTTCTGTCCTAACACAACTCCCAAAGCAATATCGCTTACATCACACATAACCTCAAATGGTTCAAATCTAGAGTAGAGACCAGCTTCTCTTTCAAGCATTCAATGTCTTTTAGGCATGCGTCATCAAAAGAAAATTTCACCTCTTTCTCGAAAAGCTTGCACAAGGGATGTGGATTTTTTAAGAAATCCTTGATGAATCGCCTACAAAATCATGTGTGCCCTAAAAAGCTTCGAATACCTTTCACACAAATAGGTGGAGGCAACTTTTCAATCACCTCTAGCTTCACTTTGTCTACCTCCAGTCCCTTTTGCGACATCTTATGGCCAACGACTATGCCTTCCTTGACCATGAAATGGAATTTCTCCTAGTTAAGCACCAAATTTGCCTTCTCGCATCGCTGTAATGCCCGTCGAAGATTCAACAAATAATCATCAAATATGTCACCTACCATAGAGAAATCATCCATGTTTACTTCCAAATTGTCCTCCACCATGTCCGGGAAGTTGGACATCATACACCTCTGGAATGTTGTTGGTGCATTACATAATCGAAATGGCATGCGTTTGAACGCAAAAGTACCAGAAAGACATGTGAAAGGTAGTATTTTCTTGATTTTCCAGCGCAATTGTTATCTGGTTGTACCTGGACTAACAATCTAAGAAATAGTGCCACTCTTTTCCAGCAAACCTGTCAAGCATCTACTCCATGAACGGCATTGGAAAGTGGTCCTTCAAGTTCCACTTGTTCATCTTCATGTAATCCATGCAAACACGCTAACCAGTGACTGGTCTTTGTGGAATCAACTCGCTCTTTGCATTGTTTACCACTGTCATACCACCCTTCTTGGCACACACTGCACTGGACTAACCCAATGACTGTCAAAAATGGGGTACACCACCTCTGCATCCAATCACTTTATGATTTCCTTTTTGACCACGTCTTGCATTGGTATATTTAACCTCCTCTAGTGCTCTATGCTCGGGCTGCAATCCTCTTCGAGTTGGATTTTATGAGTACAGATACCCATAGGTATCTCAATGATATTAGCAATAGTCCATCCGATCGGCTTTTTGTACATTGTCAAGACCTTGTCCACAACTTGCACTTGTTCATCATTCAGATCTGCAGCCACAATGACTGGCAAATTGTTATTAGTATCCAAAAAGACATACCTTAGGTAAATGGGTAGCTGTTTCAACTCAGGTACAGGTTGTTCCTCAATGGATGGCTTTTCTGTAGGAGTTGGCCTGTTTTTCAGATCCAGGTTTAATTTCTTTGGAGAAGAAGAATGTGATCCCATGCCCTAGAGAGCATTCACCGTCTCCATATAGTCATTTTGGAAGTCTTCTTCAAAATTCATTAGCACGGTTGCCAATGTTTCTGTCACGACCCAGGGGTACCTACTAGATGTAACAAGCCGTACAAGACCCCGAGAGGCCTCATACAAGCCACTTAGCATATCATAACCTAAAGTAATAGAAATAAGCAGAAATTTCAAACATTTCAATACAATCAAAGTCTTTATAAAATGAAGTGGAAGTCTAAGACAACTGTCTCAATCCATCTAAACATCATTAGTAAAGTCTTGGGACACACGTCATATAATAGTCCAAGACATAAAATGAAAGAACATAAAAGAAAGTGGTGATCACATCATCGAATAGAATGAGGACTCACCAAATCTTCACTTCCTTGATCAACAGAGAAGCTAGCCACGAGTGTGAGAATCTATGTCGTCGAACCCTACATTTTATAAGAATGTAGGCAAGAGTATGTGTTAGAACAATCATGTACTAAATATGATAGCTAGCATAAGCAACATAAACATAATGGTTAGTCAATACAGACCACAAGCATAATCAATTCACATAAATCATCATCATAATAAGAAATAAATACTTCTCAAGCAACCTTACTCATCTTTAGTCAAGTCTTGGGTCATCCGCCTCTAGTCAAGCCTACCTCATGGAAGGCATTTCTAACAATAATCAAAGTTATTCATTCTTTATATCATAGTTCTCATTATTCATATTTACTTCTAAAGACATGGGGATTCGCCTCTTTTCCTAACTTACAAAGGTTTATGGTTACTCGCCTCTTGCCTTACATATTTTTAGATCGCGGGTACTTGCCTCCACAATCTCATCATATGATGTGGGCACTCACCTTTACACCATTTTATATGATGCGAGTACTCGCCACCACACCATTTCATAAGGACCATGGGTACTCATCTCCATGTCCATTCATTATAATAAGAACGTAGGGACTCACCTCTTGTTTAATTCTAAGGAGTATGGAAATCACCTCATATCGTTTCATATGGATGTCAAGGGTAATCACCTCTAGCATCATCAATTACATAGTATTTTAGTCTAGATTCATTTTAGTTGAGCAATCCTTTCAACCTAGAATCATTCATGTGAGAAAGCCTTTCACATTCATACATTCATACTTAGTCAATTCATATGGGAAGTATCCCTTCCACAATAATGACATAAATTACCAACAATTCCTATCTTAAGCTTTATTCTCAAAGCCCTAGGTCTTATGATCATCATTTATGCTTTATTTCCAAACAATTATAATCATAATTCATCAATCCTATAAGGATACATCTAAACCCACAAAGTTTCCCTTCATGACATCAACCCAACTATATCAATTCTAGGTTAGAATCATGAAATAGGCATGGGTACATGTAAATGCATCCTAACAACATGTAATTCTATCAATTCAATTATAAACAACCATAATCCACTCAATTGGATCAACATTCATCATAACCCACAACATTAAAGGAAACGCTAATTAGAATTGGGGAATTCTTCATCAAATTGGGGAAATTCTAGGGGACCCCATGGTAGGAAGGATTCCATGGATGAAAAGCTATCATACCTTGATTACAAAGCCCTCAAAAGCTTGACTATTGGAGACTTGAACTTGACCTAGCTTTAATTTCTTCCTTCTTCTTCCAACTTCTAGAGAGAGAATTCTTTAGAGGAGTTTTTGGAATTCTTTTGGGATTTTGAGAGAATGACTTGATTGAGGGGTTTTAGGGGTTAATGCTACTTATATATGTGTCCTATACTTAGGAAAAAATGACACCACTTCAATTTAATTAAAACTAGAAAAAACCCATAAGCCATCAACTTAACTGTCCCAAAAGCCCACCCACGAGACCCCGTCGATGGAACGTGGATGGACCTACGGTCCATCCTAGTCAGGCGTGGTCTTGATAGAGAGTTTGGGCCATCTACGGACCCCTATCCACGAGCCATGGACCCATCCACAAGGCATGGGTCATGTTTGTGGTTCACTGCCTAAGGCAATTTTCTTGGGGCCTCTTCATGGGCCCATGATTGGTCCTTGTGAGGTGGCACCTTGAAGTTCTAACATGCTATCCTCTATTTTGAATCTGGGTCTTACATTATCTCCCCCTTGGGATCATTCTTCCTCGAATGACATTCTAGACATCTCCTAAAGGAAACGACTCTAGACTAGCATCCCATCATGCATGCAATAGCTAAAATGCACATTACTAAGGAGGAAGCTTTATCGACAAGCTAAACATTCTCAATGCATACAAAGCAGTAGGAACTACATCTAACAACCCACTATGCATGAGAATTTCAGATTTCGTATATTCAAGGAGGAACTACCTTCTCCAAACTTAAAAGCATTCTCAACACAATATCATGGAGCTCATATGCAATTCAATCTCAAAAATCATATCTAAAGCATGTTCATCAATTCGTCTCATGAATTCTATAGGCAACTCAAACTCAAGGCACTACAACATGAGGAAAATAAAACATATAACTCATTTTCTTTCAAAACACAAGTTTTCATGAACATGCATAACATAAG
This sequence comes from Solanum acaule, assembly GCA_036250505.1. Classification (NCBI taxonomy): domain Eukaryota; kingdom Viridiplantae; phylum Streptophyta; class Magnoliopsida; order Solanales; family Solanaceae; genus Solanum; species Solanum acaule. The sequence goes on along the minus strand of JAJOOR010013465.1, from coordinate 12,078 downwards.
GAAATCATGGGGACATCTAAAACACACATGACTTCAAATCATAAAGCAAACCAAGAGGAACTCATTACCTCAAGCTAGAGTAGAAGGAACGATTTGAGGATATCGAGACTTCATACTGGCCTCGGCCTCCCAAGTAGCATCCTCAACTAAGTGGTTTCTCCACAATACCTTCACGGAAGCAACTTCCTTATTTTTCAATCTCTTAACTTGCCGGTTTAGGATCTAGACCGAAACTTCTTCATATGAGAGACTTTCATCAACTCTAAAGCATTCTAGGGGAACTATGGATGTCGGATCTCCAACACACTTCTTAAGCATAGAGAAACGGAACACCGGATGCACCATTGCCAAATCATTTGGCAAATCAAGTTCATAAGCAACCTTACCAACACATCTCAAGATTTGATATGGGCCTACGTATCGGGGACTAAGTTTTCCTTTCTTCCCAAATCTGATCACACCTTTCATGGGTGAGATTTTCAAATAGACCCAATCATTAACCTCAAACTCAAGGTCTCTCTTTCTAACATCGGCATAGGACTTTTGTCTACTTTGGGCCATATTCAACCTCTCTCTAATAAGCCAGACTTTCTCCATAGCTTCATGAACTAATTTGGGGTCCAATAGAGGCAACCTCACCCACCTCAAACCATCCTATGGGAGATCTACACCTTCTACCATAAAGAGCTTCAAAGGTGGTCATACCAATACTAGAATGGTAGCGATTATTATAAGCGAACTCTATCAACGGCAACTAATCATCCCAACTTCCCTTGAAATTGATGACACATGCCCTCAACATATCCTCTAAAGTTTGGATCATTCGCTCCACTTGCCCATCGGTTTATGGGTGAAAAGTTGTGCTAAGCTTCAAAGACCCTTTTAAAATGACTTCCAAAATTGAGAAGTAAACTGAGTACCTCTATTAGAGATAATGGACAATGGCACACCATGCAATCTTACCATTTGCCTCAAGTACAATTTGGCATAGTCTTCCGCCACATAAGAAACTTTGACGGGAATGAAATGAGCCTATTTCGTCATTCGGTCTACTATAACCCAAATCGAATCATATTGTCACTTAGTGCGTGGCAACCCCACATTAAAGTCCATATTCACGTCTTCCCACTTTCAAGTAGGACTGCTAATGTCTTGGGATAAACCTCTCAGTTTCTGATGCTCAACCTTCACTTGTAGGCAATTTGGACACTTAGCGACAAATCCCACATTATCCTTCTTCATCCCATTCCACCAATAAACCTCCTGCAAATCACGGTACATCTTGGTGGATCCTGGGTGAATAGAATACCGAGAACTGTGGGCTTCTGCCAAAATTTGTTCCCTTAAGTCATCAACATTTGGAACGCATAAACGACCTTGGTATCTAAGCACTCCATCTCCCCCTTACCTGACGTTTTCAATCATTTCAGATGCAACCATATTTCTAGATTAATAAATCAATTCTCAAATAATATTCACTCATTAATGATATTTACTCTCTACATCCATGGCAGCAACACACCAAGTTATTAACAGAAAAGCTTCACTTTGCCACCAAAAAGTGTAAATTTCTACAACTTATATCTGTGTATTATGAAAAAGACATTCCGAAAATGGGAAAGGTACCGTCTATTGATTTGAGTGACTTTTGCAGATAGTCAAAGTTAATTTCTTTGAGAATGACTTGCATAGAACTGAGTATAAGAGTTGTGGCAATACCAAAGCCCATTAAACCACCACCAATAACAACAACCTTCTCTATTTTCAATGGTATGTACAGGTACCAGCCGTAGCTGATTCTAAGGTTTCCCTTCATATTATCTTCTGCAATATTCAGTCTAAATAGGTCAAAATAGCCACGCCTATGGTTTGAGATTGTTTTTGCCATGCAAGCATACAGAGAAAAGAGATCCTAGATGGTCATTTCAGTCCAAGCTGAATTAGCAGCTCCAGATGGCTCATTTTTTTACTTATACGATATAAGAAGGCTCAAAGACCAAGGAATTTAGTGAACTAAACTTACCTTTTCTTTTTGCAGTGATGACTGGATGACAAAGTTACCACATCAGTAGCATTAAACTACTTGGATTACTGAGCAGCTCGGTGATAATTCTTGTGGAGTGCTCTTCTCTTGAATCGAGGATAATTTTCTCAACAACAGTACTAGTGTACTTATTGCATAAGAGAGTCAAAAAGTTTCCTTGAAGCCTATCAATTAAAATATCTGTAACTCTTGGTAACTTCAGTCCCAAAAGATGTTGCATCACATAGTTGCTACATGAGATGAAACGTAAAAGCAATTAGACCTATATAGCAACTTCACCTTCACACATTACATAAGCACAAGAAAAAGAAAACAAGTCATACCCATATTGATCTTTTGATAGCTGCACTGCATTTGTCAATATCTCAGTAATTATGCAATATCTAAGTTCTCCACCAGCAGATTCTACGCATGACTGTATCACACAACACCCACTTTTTCAGGTAGCAATTGCAAAGCAGTTATTTGCAATTTCATAGAGAAGAGGCTGCAATATGCAGTTAACTTGTGAGATACTTGTTTCAGGCAAAAACAAAAGTTAAACAGAAGGACTAATCAAGCTAATGGAAGAGGCATGCTACAGGGGAACACCCGACAACTTATACAGAGAAATGGGACATGAGAGTGATTGTAAGCAAGGGTTTATTTATATTCGGCAGAAAATATGAATAAGGTGGAAATATATAAATTACATTCTAGTAACAATATAAGAAAGCAATAAAAGAAGAAACACCAATCTTGAGGGAATTGTGCATAACAACAATTTGCAGATATGAAGAATAACCAACAAAAGCTAGTGTAATTTAATTTACTGGAAACAACAAGAATTTTCCTTTGAACCAATATTATATATGTGAACTTTTTCTTTCTTCAAAGCTTTTTTCCATCTACATAGATTTATCATTTCATCTCTATCAATTTATATCTAATAAAATCACAACTCTCATGTTACATTTTATTTGTATCTAACTATTTATAAATACAAAACGTTAGTTGGTCCGTCAGAGTACACAATCAATGAACTATGCTATAATCTCATATTAGAAGGAGCAAGCTACATGAGCACTCTGTATCAATTAATCTCTATTCAGGTCAATTTCATATCATTACTTAATAATTTAAGGCAAATTAAGGTTCTTTAGAAATTAGAACTAAATATTAATACTTATCTCAACTCACTTTTATGTATACTTTACTAATAATGTATTTGGCTCTATAGCTAAATTCATGTGATTTATGTATACCTTTTGATTATCTTCAACTATCATATTGTCACATCTAAGGAACACTAGTGAACATGAAAGTCTACATAAAACACGACTAAACCATACCAAGCAACCTTACTTCATTTTATTCTCTATGGGGCAGTTTGGTTACAAGGATTAGGTGAGTTACCCAATATAGATTTGGTACTAATTTGTCAAGTGTATGGTTGTATGCATTAGCTAAAACCAAGCTGCAATTTATACAAAAATCAAGGGAAAATTGTAGTCTTTAATAAAAGGCATACCTGAGACAAACAAAACAAGCATTAACACCCAAAAAAATTGAGAAGGTAGTGAACGGAATGAAACAATTACATAGACTTGTAATGTTCGGAACTAAACACATGTTCTAAAGTTGCTGCCATGTTTTTTCTCATTTATCTCCCTTATTTGAACTCTTAAATACACATGATGGAAGGAGCTTTTTTAAGGTGAGAATAGTCCATTACTCCGAAAGAAGTAACCTACAAATGTATATTATTTAATAAAATTTACTTGCTTGAAAACATTGGAAAAGAGAACAACAAATAGGATACATAACTAACTCAGATTTGTGTGTACCCAATTTTCTGGTTTTAGAGGACATACAAACTACAGAACCAAACAAATAAAGAAAACAATACCAAAGATATATTCATCCACATTCAGCAAACAAACAGGATACATAACTGACCATGCAACTCTCCCAGTCCGAACAAAAAAAAAGCATGTTACCTGGAAAAACCAGTAGTTACTCTTGTTGTACATTCGAAATTTGAACAATTGTATATCAGACTCTATAAAAATAGTGGCAATAATTGATGGAGAAACCTTGAGCCACATTCATGATGAAACTACTGAAATGCCAAAATTATCACTCCCTCTGTCTCACTCAATGGATTGAGTAACATCAGCCTTTATTAACATCTGTAATAAAATGACCACATCAAATGTAACAGATTATGTTTCCAGCACACTACAAAGATAGTCACAACATATCCTTTGCTTGGATAGGACAAAAAGGATGGTATTGAACTATACAACTCTTCACAATTCCAAATTATATTAAATGTATTTGTTGATTTAAATCCTTAAAATGCACAATGAATGGGTTTTTTTCCCTTAAAGCCACCTTCAAGATGGGGGTTAGGAATGACCCCTACCTCGTATGTTATTAACAAATAACAAAACAAATGTATAAGAGGTATGCAATGCCTACCCTATTCAAGAGTTTCAAGATTGGACATGTCCAATCTTTTGCTAAAATTAACTATTGATTAAGCCATAGCTTTCTCAAAATGTAAATGCATAAAGTATGTTAAAGGATTATAAATGGAGTTTTCCCTCCTTTCAATTTCCAGAAAGTAGAAACAGAGGACTAAAGAATAATCACACCACATCTTCAAATCTACTTTCAGGCATCTTTTATTCTTAACTCAAATATTAGGATATCTTCATTTTACCTCTTACTTCATTTGGTAGCTCTCAAAAGTCATGAATAAACATAATCAAGTTACTATTTTCTCAAAAATGGAGTGAATCAACAAAGTCTTGTATAAATTTGGATAAAACTCTTCTATATATTTAACCTACATAACTAAAGAATGACTAAGTTCCAAAGAATCAACCTCTATGCAATGATCTCACTTGATGACATGTTCAATTGCTAACAACTATACTTTAAGAGGAAGATAGATAGCCTAACTTTAGATCAGCATTGGCCAACAAATATGTTGCTCATTGGAAAGCAACTGAGAAATGATCAAATTATGATAGTGAACAATATAATACACTTTAACAACTTCATAGCCTGACACCAACTATATTCAAAGTCTAACTATATATATTTTTATTTTCAGGATATATACAACTATATGTTCACATAATTAAGTTCATACCTAAGTGATAGAATTCCTATGAAAAGAAGTAAGAAAAGTAATAAATAAAATTCAGTTACTTCAATTCTTCAAGCATATTATCAAACAACTTGACTGCATTATATGGACATAAAAAATCTCCTTATACCTTCTAAATGTTGGCTTCTTCTTAATAAATTTTGCAACCAAACTTTTACTATATTTGTGCAGGTTCTTCATTGTTTTCTGCCAGCTATTTTGTTTTCTATGGTGGATTATTCTTAGGTATTAGACAATGATATTACACAATAGAAATATACAAGATTGGAAATTTAAATTATATCAAAAGTCATTTTTAATGTTATGACATATTGCTTACAATTATTGTCTAATAGTAATAAATAATGTAACTCTTGATCTATTCAATGATGGACATATCAGTTACATAAAATAGAACCTACACCGATGCACATGAATTCTTATAAGAGGCGTGTGATCAAACAATCAAATTCGTCAAAATTAACAAACAACTACAATTAAGAAGCCCAAAAGGTAAACAAAGTAAAAATTCAAAAACTTCATAAGTAGAATGAAAACAAAGTATAAATTTAATAACTTCAGAAGTAGAATGAATATGTCAAAAGCAGTAATCAACACCAGGACCAACAAATAGAGCAAAAGAACGAAGAACATAGTTCAAAATTACTGACGTTCATGCAAAATTCTAGCAAAAATTGATATACAATAGGGCGAATGATATCGAGAAGAAGACTAACATATATGAGCTGAGTGGCTGAATCTATCTCCATCGCCACAGCATGTAGAGTCTGATTCCTCCAGATCTGGAATTCTTCGAATTGTTTCTCTAGTCTCTCCCATAAAGGTGAAGAACGGTTAAGGAAATCACAACCAAACATCGATAAAGTTACAATGGAGAATTTTTGGGATGGAAATGAGAAGGAGAGAACGTAGGGTTTAACTTTTGAGCAGTGATATAGGCAAAGAGCAACTAGGAGAGCATTTTAATTTTGGGCAAAACGTTTTTAGAGTTATGTTTATATTGAGGTTATTTTTTTCCAATTTGAAATTGGAGGGAGAGTTAAATATATTGGGGGGAATACATTATTTTGGTGAAAAATATAGGAAAATTATAAGGCCACACTTGTAAAGTGTTGTTTTAAGAATTATAAAAATATCACACTTTAAAAGTGTAGTCATATGTATAAATATGCATTGCTAATTATATCATAATGTGAAAACGCTTATAAAGTGTAGCCTATAATACTAAAGAGAACGCTTTATAAGTGTTGCCAAAATTACCGTAGCCAAATGGTAAAAACTAAGGATATGCTTTAAAAGCGTAGCCAAAAATGTTTTAGGCAACACTTTACAAGTGTTGTCCAGATTTAGTGTTGTCTTGGGCCTAAAATGGTGTAGTGTCCCTATAACCCTAGGTTTGACCAAGAGAAAGGTGATGGGTCTCCATTACCGAAGCCTACTTGCACAAAATGTGGAAAAAAACACCATAGGAAGTCATTACGAATGGTTGCTATGGTTGTGGAAAGAGTTATCATCAAGTGAAACATTTCCTTATGCTCAAGGCTCAAGGGAGAGAGGCCAAGCAAGCTTCTTTTAGTGGTCCGGATCCCAATGATATGGTCGCTTCTATGCACTCCGGTCTAGAAAAGACCAAGAAGACTCTCCGGATGAAGGCACCGGTATGTTGATAGTTCCCTATAGATGTAAATGTTTTATTAAGATCCCTATGCTACCTTTTATACTTTGATGTTAGCCTTGGTAGGGTATGGATGCATGGTTGTTACACCTCTATTGATTTTAGAACCCGGAATGGTAATTATGGGTTTATGATTATGTCAGTTGGGATTGTTTGAAAGAAGTTGTACTTGAGGTATTAGTAGGGGACTTTCTCCCAAGGGGAAGATGGTATGCTTAGATAGCAAGGTTGTTGAGAGTTCTGTTATCCTTGTCTCTTTCCTCTATTCCTATTCTAGCTTGAGACAAAGAGTTCCTTGTGGCTTGATTATGTTTTGGAGTCATGTGTGATTTATGTATTTCCATGATCTCCTTATGTTATGCTTGTTTTTGAGAAATTCATGTTTAGAAAGAAAATGAGTTTTTATGATTTATGTGTTCCTCATGTTGTTGTGCATTTAGTTTGAGTTGCATATATGCTTCATGAAATGAATTGTCAAACATTCTTTAGTATGCTTTTGAGAATAATTACATAATTTGCTTCATGATATTGTGTTGAGCATGCTTTGAGTTGGAGAAGGTAGTTCCACCAATGAATTTGAGAAATGTTGAAGTTTTCATGCATAATGGGTTGTTAGATGCAGTTCCTACTTCCTTGTGTTGCATTGATCATGTTTGAATTGGAGTTGATGTTTCCTCCTTCAAATGGTGCATTATTTTGATGTTTCATGCATGATAGGTTGCTAGTCTTTAGTCTTTAATTCCGTAAGGTCTCTAGATCGTCATTCGAGGACAAATGTACCCAAAGGGGAGATAATGTAACACCCCGGAAACTAGTAGGCTTAACTAGAGCTTGTTGTAAGGATTAGAGTCGTAAAAGTTGCATCTCGTACTTAGAATGAAGGGTTTAGAGTTTAAACTTCAAGGTACGACTCCCCAAGGACCAACCAAGGGTCCTTGAGGAGGACCCTAGAACTCCCCTTAAAACGGCCCAAAACAGTGACCCACGGAGGGACCTACGCCACGTAGGGTCGTCCACGCTCCATGGGAGGAGGTTTGTGAGTCAAGGGCCAAGATCAGCAGCTGCAGAACCCCAACCCAAGCCCTACCAGTACGGGTCCTAGGTCAGTCCACGCCCCGTATGTGGGGGTCGTAGATGGGGCCTGTAGGTTGGGTTAAGTCGGCTTAAGTGAGGGGTAGTCTAGGTTATTCCTATTTTAGTTAGTTTGCTGTGAGGTCGATTTATATTGTTTTAATTCACCTATATAAGTGTTTTTAAGTCATTAACCAACCCATTCACTTCATAAAATCCCAAAACCCAAATCCATAACCAACTTTCCCCAAATAAACTCTCTCTACTCCAAGGAAGAAGAAGAAGAAGGAAGGTGAAGCTAGGGTTGAAGAATCAAGCTTTTCTCCTCAAATTCGTGGTAAATCTTCAATAAGGTATGGTATCTCTTCATCTATGGGTAGCTTTCACCAAATAGAGCCCCTCCAAAAACCCCAATTGTAAAGCTAGAAAACCCAAAAGTTAGGGTTTGACTTCAATCTCATGGATTCCTTTCAAATTCATTTTTAAAGGTTGAATTATGTTTTTTTATGAATATATTGATGATTTTACATGATTTTAAATTGAGTTCATCAAGAATCCATGAATTTCCCTATTTTCTCAAATTGGATCTTAAAGTGTAGGTATTGATTAATGAAAGTAGAATGTAATAGAATTATGAATGTAATGAATTGATTAATTGAATTATGTTATCATCCATGTCTAATGTATTAATTCTAGATGTGTTGATGTATCATGATCTATGGTCCTTGAAGGGCAATTTATGAGAATTATGCATGATTATGAGATTTGTGTGTATGCTTTATGAACACTTTGAGAGTAATGTGACTATGACTATGATGTAATTGTGGTGTTGTTGAAAGACTATTCTTACCTACATACACACTTATGAATGAAGTATGAATGAAGTTTCCATGATTATGATAATGATGTTGTAATGATTGAAAGGTCATTCTCAATTATACACATACGAATAATGATGACATGTTGTGAAAGGTTTTCACATATAATAATGTACCTTGAATCGGTATGCTAAGGGCATCTTTTTCATGTGTAATTAAAAGTTATCTTGATTTATATACCTTAAATCGGTAGGCCAATGGCATCCCTTTCATGAATGACTAATGAAGTATTCTAAGGCTTGTCTTGAATCGATAGACCAATGGTACCCCGTTCATGAGGAGTCAATGAACTATTCTAGTGATGAAACTTGAATCGGTAGACCAATGGTACCCCTTTCATGAGGAGTCAATGAGCTATTCTAATGTTGTACCTTGAACCGGTAGGCCAATGGAATCCCTTTCATGAGTAATAATGTTAATAGAGAATTAACTACTCCATGGGAATTTAATGCTTAGCACCGTGAGGATATTGTGAGGTGGAAACTCTCCCTATGTATGGCCGAGTTTCTAGTAACAACCTCTTTATCCCATAACTATGTGCCCATATAGGTTATTAGCTAGTGGATCCACCTAAAAGCTAATACATGTTAATTATACCTTAGGCAAGTAGGACACCTCTTTTCGGTGTGGGGCATGACACCGGATTCCATGTTAATCTCACATGGTCTATGTTGGTTAAGGCTAAATCCCACTATGAACAAGAAGATGAATTATGAACTATCATTACTCAAGAAGCACTACTTAGTGTGTTCCTTTTATGTTAAAATAATTTATGAAATGAAGATGCTTAAGATGATGCTACTAAGTATGTTGATATGAGGGCTATTTGTAACGATGGATGCTTAACTTGGATGGTTTCTATGTGTTGCTTTCCTTGATATGACTTAGTAAATGTGAAGGTTTTTCTTGTCTATGAGTATGAACTAAATATGAGATCAAAGAATGGTAAGTATGATTATGGTGGCCTAAAACTGGGGCTTAGTATCGATGGAATTATGGGATCTTATCTATGCATTGCACAAGTATAACTTAGGGTTACTTATGAGATGTTTCTATTATGCTATGATGATCTATATGTTGATGATGCTTATGACTTATGCTTTTATACTAAAAGTTCATGATGATTCTCAAACTTAGTAAAGTACATGCTTTTCAACTAAAATGTCCTTTTTACTCCCTCTGTCCCAATTTATGTGACTTACTTTTCTTTTTGGCCAGTCCCAAAAAGAATGACACATTTCTATATTAAGTAACAATTTAACTATAAAATGTTTATTTTACCCTTAATGAAATGATTTACACCCACACAAATTTCTATCATTCATTTTGGACCACAGGTTTTAAAAGTCTTCCTTTCTTTCTTAAACTTCATGTCGAGTCGAAGTACCTCACATAAATTGGGACGGAGGGAGTAGCATGTTTTCAAGGTTTTTATGCATGGCAATCATACTTAGTGCATTTTTGTACTAACCCATATTTTCTACACTTTTCCAAAGTGTAGGGTCTGGTTCTTAAGGCGGTCTTCTTTTGGTTCAAACTTGGATTGACTATTCTCTTAGCTTGTGGTGAGTCCTCATGATTCGTGGATGTATGATTAATTTGTAGTTTCTTTCTATTATTTCATTTTTGGATTATGTTGAAAGGGTTGTTACCCTATTTTTGATTCAAAGATTGTATTAGATGGCTAGTTGAGACAAGTCTAGACTTCTGCTTGCTTTTATAAAAGACTTTGATTTTATGGATAAAGTTTTTAAATTTCCACATCACTTATTTTATCTTATGTTATGATATGCTAAGGGCTTGTATGAGACCCCTTTGGGGTCAAGTACACCATGTTACATCTAGGGTGTATTCCTGGTTCGTGACACTGGGATATCTTCACTTCTAATATTATCTTTCCTAATATGGCCATACATTTAACAGAACATCCTCTTCTCCATAACTTTCATCTTTTGAACGTGAGATTTCTTGACTGACCAACACTCCACCTTATACATCATAGTAGTTCTAACCATCACTTTGTAGAACTTGCCTTTAAGTTTAGGTTGCACCATATTATCACACAAGACTCCATATTCAAGCTTCAATCTCATCCAACTAGCACCGATATGATGTGTAACATCGTTGCCAATCTCCCATCTTTTTGGATAATAGATCTAAGATATATACCTGAAATTTCCCTCTTTGGGGATGCTTGTCTATTAAGTTATACTTACACACTAGTCTCATGTGCTATGTCATTGAACTTGCGATTAGTTCTGTTCAACCCGAACCCTTTAAATTCTATGGTCTGTCTCCACATCTCTCATATTTAGTATTGACTCTTGCACAAGTCACGTCAATTAGAACTTTATCATCCGCAAATAACATATTCCTTGACACCTTACCTTGAACTCCTATATATAGACCTTTATATGCATAGTAAAAAAGATTGTACTCATAGCAAGGGTTTTAATTGGATTTCAAAATATGGGTGCTCAGTTATTTTAATTTTTAAAATTGATATGGAGACTAAGTGCTTAGTTAATATATTTGTATGAATTACTAGTTTTTTTCTATGTAAGTTATAATGTTTGAATTAAAAATTGATGTGTGATTTGACTTCTAAAAAGCACATGTGTCTTGCTCTTGGCCTAAAATCCCAATTACAATTGTGTGCTATGTGTTAATGAAGGCACACCTTATGTATTCCTAGATAATCCACATTTAAAAGTTGAGTTGGGCGTCAATGTCATATCATCATAATTATAATTATGTGTTTTGACTTAATTACCTCATTTACTAGAGACGATTATTTAAGGTATCTTGGGAAAAATAGAATATTAGTGGAAAATTTGTGGCATCAAATTAGCTGAAAAAGTGAAAAAGTAGCTTTACTTATCAGTCTAAATTATAGAAGTAAAATTGGATATTATTAGTGATGGAATGTGAGGACATTGGAATGGAAAAAAATGTTATTGCTTGTAACTCAAGAGTAATGTCACTGAAACATATACTTTAAGCCCCCAAAAGTTAAAAGACCTCTAAAAATTTTGCGTTTATTATATAAATAGTTATTCGTGAGTACATGTATATAGTTTGTAATCCTAAATGAAATACATTGGGTTTTATTTTCAAAAATCTTATTAGTATATATAGATAATAATTGTTAAATAGTTAAATTCAAAGTTCTGAAATATCAAATAATGTTTTGCCCATTAACTAGAAACTTATAAATTTGGGGGGGGGGGGGGGGGGGGGGGGGGGGGGG
>JAJOOR010013464.1:0-24885 GCA_036250505.1 Solanum acaule | reverse complement strand
TGGGTAATAGTAAAGAAGGGACAGAATATTCGCAAAAATCACAAACCCTATATTTTTACAAAACCCTAGCTTTTTGGAATTCATTTAACAAAGCATGTAAAAATCATTAACAATCCTAACTTACACAAGGAAATCTTCAAGATTGTAACACGAACAAGACGAATCCAACTTCAATCTGGAGGAAATCGCGAAGATGGAGAGCTTCAATTTGGAAAAAATCACGAAGAGAGAGAGAAAAGTGTTCTGTCAATTTTAACGATTTAGGAATCTTCCCCAATTAAGACATTTACAAATACACGTCGGATACACGTGGTAGTTATTAAATGGTCATTCTATACACGTCGGATACACGTGGGGAGCTTAAATACACGCGCCACACAATTTATGAAAAGTGATAAAAAAAATGCTTAGATGGTTCAAATCTGGGGTGGTAGAGGTGTTCAATAGGTACTAGGTGTAGTTGATGTGTCTAAATGAATAATGAGGACAACTTTGAGTGGCTACAGATGACTTTGGCCTTATATAAGTGACACTTTTTATGATTCCATGTATGGGTGGTTTATTTTGTGTATGAAAAATTACCCCAATATTCACATGATTTTTCTGTAAAAAAAAAAAGAACTGAAAAGGAAAAAAATAAAGAACTCATTAACTGGAGCAAGAAAATATTTAAAATTCAAAATAAAAGAGTGATGAAGGTAACTGGTGATATAGTGGAATGATTATAGGCATGAAAAATGGGGGGAAATGGTGGAGTTGGAAGATTGAAAGTTATGTATCTGGAAAGGAGAGAATTTGAGAAAAAAGAGGGATTTTTGTAATTTTTTAAAATGGTAGGGAATAATAGAAAATAGGGTAAGAAAAGATGTGTAGTTAAGTAATTTTTCCTTGTTTTTCTATGCATATGTTTGGTATATTCGTTCATTATTTCATTTATTTATTTTTCTATTTTTATTAATTTTAATTAGTTTTCATATTTTATTTAAATTTTAACTAAATAAGAATGAAAAAATGTATTAGATGTAAATTAAGGTAATAACGGATAGGGATCTCTAGCACAAAATAGAGTTGAAATCTTATCTACCAATTAAGTTTTCATATAAGTTCAGATTAGGGTTAACTTCAAACAAGTATATCTCCTAGAATGTGAAGAATTACGTGGATCAAAACCTAACAAATTAAAAGTATTCGAGTCTAATTTCTAAAGCATCAAATTGTTTGTTTAGTGGAGATTCAAACAAACAATTTATCTCATGATTTCATATTATAATTTCATATCATAATTTTACATCGCATGGCCAAACGGGCCCATAGATTCAAGTTTAGAATGAAGTAAAAATTACCTAACTACACACAATTTATTATCATACTTTCTTATTTTCCCTACCATTTCAAAAAAATATCAAAAATCCCCTCTTTTGCGCCCATCATTTCCTTTTCCGGATACATTAATTTGAAATCTCATACCCATGATTTTATTTCCTTTTTTTCAAGCCACAAATCTCTCTATTGTTACCTACATTAATCCATTTTTGAATTTCAAATCTTTTCTCTTTCAAATTAATGATTTCAAGTTATTCAAGAGGTAAATTTCTTTCCATCACTTCAATTTTCAATTTCTTTTAATTTTCTTTTTTAGTTTTTTCATCTTTAAAAATTATTGAATTTGTTACTCTCGATCTCTTACTGGAAGAGGGGTGAAAAATGTTGCTAATGCAAAGAGTTCATCTTAGAGTGCATTTGGAATTGTTCCAGAATTTCTAATGGCGGTCTTGATACACTTCATTCCATTGGTTCGATCTTTCAGTATTGGTCTTACCCAATTATTCCGAGAAGGATACATCTTCGTTGCTTTTTGTTGATTAGTTGTTGACTTTTTTTTGATTTTTTGGTTGTTCGTCTTTTTTGATACATATATGTTCAGATTTTTAATGTATCTAGTTGGTTTTGTTTCTTAAACTAATGTCTTTGTTCCAACATTATGATACATTACAATTTTATCATGCACAATGTATCGTGTTAAATATTAATTTTGATACATAACCTTAATTAGTATTGATACTTGATACAAAAATTCTACCAAATGTATTATTTATCATGTATCAGCCTTTTCATTTACAAATTTCTGATACATATCGATTCTACTCTCAAACAAAATAAGTTACATAAATAATAATGTATCATGCACTATTTTTTTAGGCATGATACGTAAATTCAAATTTATTCTAAAGGTATCTGATACATAACAATTACAATAGTAATGTATCGATCTCAAATGTAATATCTTATGGACAACAATTTCTTATTTAATGTATATCAAAGATATACAACAATTATCAATTTAAACAAGATACATAAATAGTAATTTATTGATAAATCTATCCATCTCGGAAACGAAATTCAAAAAACGATTACACAACATTATAAAAGGTATGAATGATCCATCAAGGTTATGCATCTCTTCAGCCTTTTTGTTTGTTGTATCAATGCATAACGGATACATTGAAAATCCAGACTCTTGTTTCTTCACCTCAACGATGTATCAGATCTCCAATTTTTTCCTTAACTCGTCAATCTTTAATTTAGTTGCAATGACTGATTTGAGATTCAAAAACCAATATTTTGACCAAAAATAATTTCATCACTTTTGTATCGTTCATACCTCACCTCACTTTCTCCAATTCTGGAATGTCTCAACAAGATCGACATGTTCATGTTATATCAGTACAATTTGTTGACATGTTTGATTCAAAAACTGAGAATTTGTTGGAAGAATGGAAAGAAGAATTTTGGGATCTAAAAACATATACGTCATAATGTATCAATTTGTAATCGGTAATGTATCACGACTTATATATCAATATACAAATTAAAAAATTAAAAAACAGAGGGTATACATAGCAAATCCAAACAACTTGAATCAAAATTGAAGGGATCTTCGATGAACTTGAAGATTCAAAAGGAAATCGTTTGTCTAACAACAATTCCATCACTATTGTATCCTTCATAACTCACATCGCTAACCTAAAATTTTGACAAAAGTTTTTGAATCAAATCAGAAAGGTTTCTTCACTGAACAGGGGGAGCAATTTGAAATCTTGAATTTCTTCGTTCTGGATTTCCTATCGTATGATTGAGAGTAAGAAGAAACGTAAGCATAATTTATGGGATTTAATTAGATTTTCAGATTTTATTCCTTTTTTAGCACAACAGAAAGATTCTTCTTGTATTAGAATTAATGTATCTGAATGATGACTTATGTATCCAGAAGGTACAATTTTTAAGGAATTATTGCAATTAGAAAAAAAGGAGGGATATGATGTAATTTACTCTTTACAGAATGAATATTCTCATCAGGAGTAGTAATATGCATTGTACTTTTTTTTCTTACAAGGTCTTATCACTGAGTTTTTCTTGTATGATTTTTAATGAGCAGCTAAAATGCGTATTATTGTTAAATATGTGTAGTCTTTTTTCTTCACTAAATTTTCTCTCATTGAACTTTTTAAAAAAGTAAATAAATAATATATTATCCTGATGTCTATTTTGTTTTTTTAGAGAAAAGTTGCAAGACAAAAGAGAGTCCGCTGGAACTACGGACACAGACAACCAACATTCTCTATGTTCAAATTAAGTAAATTTGGATCCAAACTAGTTTTCACCTATTACTATGTACCTTATTCTTGGATGGGAGTATCTTTGTTGTCGTCCATCTCTAATCTCAACAGTCATGCTAACGCTTTGTTTTAACAATTGCCATAAGACTGAAAAAAGATTGCCTCATATACTTTTAAACTCTCACTTCACAACCACTCTTGGACCTACATGACCATTTTTATACAACCCTTTCAACATATATCATCACTACTCTCATGAAAATTTCCCTCTGAGTTCTTTTTCTTTTAACCGGACAAGCAGAACGGAGCAGGCAAACATAGATACTACAAAGCATGTCTTTAAATATGACCAGTCTTACAGAAAATGAAACAAACAAGCATGAATGAGAGTTCCTCTCAGATTGAAAGAAATCCTATTATCTAAGACAAAGCTCATTGGAACATGACTGCAATAGAAAACTCTCCAATAAGGAGAGATATAAACCAATAACTGATGTGACTAAATAGATAACCAAAATGACACCTCCTTCCCTCCTACCAAGCTACTACATCTCAATTTTCTCTTAACATTTCTTGGCGACGAGATCCTCAATTAAGTCAGCAGCATCTTGAACTGTTGTAATAGTCTGTGCATTCTCTTCTTCCACAGTGATTCCAAATGCTTCCTCAAGTCCCATGACAATCTCAACCTGCATGGGATTGACAATATCAATAACTAAATCAATTAGAGCTAAATTCATACAATTCAATAGCTTAGGATGTATTAGTAGCAGAAAATAAGAACAAAGCTTGGCATCTCTTGCATACTATGGTTATAGCAGGCATTTTATCATATTTTAAGATGTTCAGGTTGATCATTTCTTGAAATGATTTACATACGGCAATAGCTAGTCACAGTTTCTAAATGAAAGCACCCTAATTTATTTTTGCAATACCACATTATCATTAGAGTTCAAATTATGTTAGGTGAACCCCCACATCGAGACACTTATAATCGTTTCAAGGACCATTTTGACCAACAAAACATTTCAGGACATAGCACTGTATAAGTTTGTTCTAAATTCAGCATACCGTGTCAAGAGAATCAGCACCAAGTGCTGTAAATTTTGACTCTCCGTTGACAGCAGAATCACTGGGAAGAGCCAGTTGTTTCTTCACAATTTCACACACTTTGTCAACTGTCTCTGGTTTAGCCTGCACATATACAATTCTTAATTTTTAATAAATAACATAGGGTTAAGACCATTCACTGCAGAATCACTGATATCTTACAACAATTAAGCAAAAATAGCACTAAACCAGCCCAACTAAACATGCATTACTTGTTCTATAAGGAGAAATGTTAATCTCCCTCACAATAAGGAATATTTGAACAGCTTGGATTCAAACTCTGATAAAAGAAAGCAGAAACATACCGCACAGCTAATGCTGAAGCGACGAGTAGCTGGCTTCAATCTGAGGGAAGGGAAGCTTATTCCCTTGATAGAAAGGGAGGATGTCTTCAAATATGCCTGCACAATTCAAAAGGAACAAGCTCAATAGAGATATAACACATCCAATAGAGAGGAAAAGTAAAACACATCGATAGAGGATTGTTTAAGCTTAAATTATGAGAAATCACTCTCTAATTAAGCCAATAGACATTTCCTTTCCTTTTGTGGTTCACAGACACCTTTACTTCAGCAATTTTCATGACAGTTCTGGTTTAACACTAACTTCATCAACTACACATATAACTAATTGAAAAAGACACTTCCAGACACATCAAAGAAAAGAAGTTCACAAAATCACAGCAAATGAAAGTTTTTCCACTTCACGAATCTATCTTCACATAAAATCATTAATAGATCTATCACAAGCAAAACTACAAGGTCCAGACTTTCACAATCATACATAAAACCTGCAAAATCTAATATTTCAAACAAATTCTCATTAAATCTTTAAAAACACACATCACATCACTGCTAAAACAGCTAAATCAAGACATTTCATCACCAAAATAAATTCCAAGATTAAATCGTTAAAAAAACACATAACAGCATTAGCTGAACAACAAGATCCAAAACATTTTAAAACCCATCATTCAGAAACTAGAAAAAAAAAACGAATCTTCTTCACACACAAAGATTTAAACACCAGCACCTCAAAATTAACAGAACTCATCAACACGCATATGATCTATACCATAGTAAACTATAACAGATCAATAAAATCACAAAGATTAAGATTTCAAACACAAAACACAAGATAAACCACCAAAACAGTAGATTTGAGAGTGAAAAACAAAAAAAGGGACCTTGTTCGGGTTGAAGGAGGAGGAAAGGGAAGAGATGGCGAAGGAAGATCCAGTAACAGAAGCCATTGATGGGATCTAAAGAAAATGGATCTGAGAGGAAGTGGCGGACAACACGAAGAAAGCAAATGAGAAGAAAAATAATAATATAAAAGGGTATAGAAGAGGGTTCGCTTTTATAGAGTCTTTTTCACGTTGGGTTTTCAGAAGATCGTTGCTCCTCTGCTTTGGTAGTATCGAAATTTTGGAGTATTTGGTTTAACTTGACAAAATATCATTTTTTTAACTTTTTATTATTATAATTTGGTTAAATTATTATTTGAAAAAAAAAAAACAGAAATATATAATATTAGGCTACTCTTTACACTTTGCTTAATTACAATTCATAGTTATATTATTGTTTGCTATAAGATGTATTTTCGTTAAAAGTGGCTACGAAATGCAGTGCATTAATTATACAATAATATTTTTTTTAAAAAAAAAATTGAACATAAATCAAGCACATCTCAATCTTCCTAATTAGCGAGACTCTAAAATCTCATTAGATCGTTTTCATAATAAAAAAGGAATCCCACTACTGGATATTTTCTTATTAATTGATTTTATTGTAACTGATTATTATCTATACGACATTGATATATAAAATTTTCATTTGTTACGATTTTTTTCCCCACTTACATACATTGATATGACATTGATATAAATATATCTTGATTCTAATGATGGAGATACTAT
The DNA here is from genome assembly GCA_036250505.1 of Solanum acaule. NCBI lineage: Eukaryota > Viridiplantae > Streptophyta > Magnoliopsida > Solanales > Solanaceae > Solanum > Solanum acaule. The sequence goes on along the minus strand of JAJOOR010013464.1, from coordinate 18,240 downwards.
AGAATACTCAAATATATTGATACAAAATGTATAATGTGAACGGATACATTCAACGATGAAAAAGAGGGAAAATTGTATGAAACAAACTACAACAACAACAACAACAACCCAGTGAAATCCCACTAGGTGGGGTCTGGGGAGGGTAAATAGTACGCAGACCTTGCCACTACCTCGTGAAGGTAGAGAGGCTGTTTCCAAATTAAATATTATAGTCATAGTTTATTTTAATTGTAATTCGCAGCAAACATCCTTTTTTTGTCATCTGATTCGATATACAATTAGCCATTTTCGGTATATAATTAGCCATTTTATACAATTCGGTATAAAATGCGTTTGTGTTTGTATAAAGCGAGAGAAAAGTGTATATACAAATACAAATACATATATTTCGTCATATACACTTATAATTATACAAATACAGATCTTACTATACAAATTACAATGTATAAATGAATTTATACAAAACTGAACAATTTGTATAAAATTAGATGTTTGTAGCGAATTATACAAATCAAAAGCTCCATAGTGTTTGCTATGGAGTCAATTATGCAAACTATAGTTATAACATATAAATATAATCTTTATGTTTGATATATGTGAAAGTTGCTCTGGAAAAAAAAAATAGATACACTCAACTACATGATTCAATTGTATAACAGAAAACTAATAGACTTTAATACATTAATACAACTTCAAAACAAGTTATAGATACGCTCAAATAAATTAATACAAAATGAATAACAAGGAAAATATACACTTGATATATTGGTACAAATATATAATATATAGCAGATACAGATAAATATGTTTGATACAAAAAGCATAACAAGAAACAGATGCACCTGAATAAATTGATACAAACTTATAATCAGTTACATATACACTAAAATACATTGATACAACATGAATAACAAGGAATATCTATACTATAATTACTTCTCTGAATATATTCTGATGATGAATACATTGTAAAAACACACAAATATATTGGTATAAACGTATAAGAGTGAATAGACACTCAAATATACATGAATACAATTATATACATGTGTGTTTGATTCCTTAAGAAATCCACCAAATCTATCTCAAATTTAAACCAAAATTCCTCAAATTAAAAATATAAACTCGTGATATATCCAATTTTTCAAAAATTGGGACGCTAACCTTTATCTAGTAAATTTTTATCAAAAATAAATAATTTTATAATAGACCCATATATATTTTTTGAGTTTTGAATATAAAACAATAAATATCCTCCACATTTTAGGGTAAGAAAATGCTGCAGACTTAGATAAAAGTCCAATACATTTTTGGGGAGAATTTGAATTTAAGAAGATTTGGGTAGATAATTTTATATAATAAAGTTGTTTCATAAGAATATTTTTTTTTTCTAATAGAGTTATGTACTTAAATTGTAGCCCTTTTGAGAGAGGGGTACCCTAACCTCACTCAAGAAAACACATAGAGTGAGATGTAGGGCTCAGTTTGTCTTGTGTAGGAGATGGAATTTTCACAAAGCACGTGCATCCGAATAGTCATCGGTTTGAATAGTCATCTTTTTCTAATAGAGTTATGTACTTAAATTTATGAATTGCAAACTATCCAATTCTAATATAATCTTCATCCGATTTTAATTTGTCAAAAAAAAACTTACGATAAATAAGGACTATGAATTTATCTGAATAGATATATATTTGAGCATGAATTTACACATGTATATTTAAATATTTTTTTGAAAAAAAAATACAACACTACTATATATGATTTAGAAAGAAGAGATTTGATTTACCTGAACCCGAAACCTCCCAGTCCCCCCCACCCCACCCCCTATATATGCCCCTAAAAGTGTATCAAAAAACTTATCAAAATCGCCATTATAAAACATTTTCTTATAGAATATGTAGATGAAAAAAAAACTTATCAAAATCGTCATTATAAAATATTTTCTCATAAAACATGTAGATGAAAAACAGTAACATATTTTTCGATGGTATCAAGTTACTAACCATAAGAAAGATGTTACTAATAAGAATGTTTGAAAATTTTAAAGCTACTTCCAAGTTCTTAATGATGGTAGGAATGAAAAATAGGTTGTGTCAAGAGTAGTAGATAGGGTTGGGGGATATGGGCATGGTAGGAGAACTAATTAATAATGTTAATAAAGTTCAGCAGTCAACCAGAATTTCCCCTTTGCTAATATTGGATGTCCTAACCCCCATATATACATGCACAGAACTTTCCAAATATACTTTTGAGAACATGGTAAAATCACAACAAGAAAAGAAGAATTGAATAAAGGTACCAACCACTCTCCAACAACCACAACTTGAATATCTAAAGCTACCTTTTGAGTTGTTTATATATATATATATATTGGAGGTTTGATCATTTTCATTCTGAAATTTGAGAAAAATAATTTTTGTTTTCAAAGTAAAAATGATATTGAAAAATTGTTCATGAATACAAATTGGAGTAGTTTTTTTTTTTTTTTTATAATATTTTGTGAGTAATTTGGAGTAAAATATCTTTTAGTTATTTTTCAAATTCTTGAAAATTTCTGGAATTCTGAAATTTTATGGCCAAACATGCTTGAATTCGGAATTCAATTTATTGAAAAAAGTGAAAAAAATTCATGGTCAAACGCTTCATAGCTCTTATTTTCAGACTTTTGTGTTAATTTGTAGCATACATTTCATAAATGACAAACAAAATTAAGCAAATAACATTACATAACTATAGTTATCTAATTACGCTTCATGGGTATAGTTTAATTTGCTATGGAGCCTTAGATTTGTATATCTCATTTTTTTGTTTTAAATTTATAAAAATATGTATATTTTTAATAAATGGATATATGGGCGCTAATATACTATCAATTTTAATTGAATCGTTGGTTCAAGAATTTATATGACACCATTTGTATATTACTTGGCCTGACAATGATTTATGCTCAAATGTATATGTTGCATATGTATATATGAATTGTATATGTATCGGTTAAAAGGGTATGATTCTGTTTGACAATTTATTGAATTTATGAACTTGTGTATATAAATGTGTAAAATTTGTATATATTTTAATCTATAATATGTATATATGTAAGTACTTTGGTTAGATTTGAAAATACATTTGAGTAATATTGAATTTGTGATTGATTGTATAAATGTCTTGATTATGAAGGTGTTCGGGTATTGTATATGTTTAACTCTGTTAGTATACAAATGTGTTGATTTATATATATATATATATATATATATTATTTGTGGATATGAATATGTATAAACACGTGTTAAATATTATATTGATTTTTTATTAATGATTACCATGTTTGAAATATCTACAAGAATGTCCTTCTTAACTATTTTGATTATCCATTCTGGAAAATGGGACGATCGAAATTGTTACATTGATTATACAATAGATGAAACAAGTTTTGGGCAATTACCTTGAATTCTGATGCCACGATTATCAAGGAGAAAGTAGATTTTGAAATTCAAAATCAATGTGTAATGAGTGATTTCAGGAGAGAATTAGAGAACGGAGAGATAAAATCAGATGCCACGATTATGAGGGAGAAAGTAGATTTCGAAATTCAAAATCAACGTGAATGAGTGATTTTAGGAGAGAATTAAAGGATGGAGAGAGGATAGATGAAATCAGATCTGTATAAATGAGTATACAAATAAGGGAATTGCTCTTTTTCTTTTCGTATACAATTTATTCGTGGGTCCCATAATTAATAGCAAATTAAATTAAACTATAACCACACACAGTAATTATTTGGAACTATGATCATTTTAAATCATAAACTAGTAATGTTTGTTAGCTCGCGCAATTTTTTCTAATTTGTATACATACATGTAAATAAGATGTCTATGAAAGTTCGTAGGCCATTAACAATATTTAATGAGAGTTTTTTATTTTTATGTATAAGAGATCTAAAAAAGACTATTTTCTTCTATTCATTTTGTAAATGACCAAGAAATCTTAATTTTTCACAAGATTTTTATATGATCTCCTATTTGGTTAGAATTTCTTGCATATCCAATTTCATACGTCATAGATCCTTACAAAACTAGCATAAAATATATGATGAATTAATGATAGCATAAATAAAAAATAACATAAAAAATATGATGAATTAATGATAGCATAAACTCGAAGTACTGAATTATTTAGAAGAATGGTACGTAGTGTTTGGAGTACGAATGTCAAAGCATATATTTAATTCGTTGAGGTGAATTTGGAAATTAGTTTCTTAATTTTTCAAGATAAAAATTATATATTCAAAAAAATTCGAGGTGTATTATAAATAACGATATGTATGATAAATAAAGAGTAAATTTTAGGAATAACAAACATAAAAATTATATTAGCGCTCTATAACTACAGTTTTGTTATTTGAGCTCCATAACAAACTATAACTCGCAGGCATCTGATTTGTATAAATTGCGGCGTCTGTGTCTATGAAAATTGTGTTTATATATATGTCCTTTGTGTTTGGCTAGAGTGGCGAGCAAGATCAGGAGAGAGAGGAGAGAGACAGTGAAAGAGGGCAGAGAGTGGAGAGATGTGAATTGTATATGTATATTGGTTAGATAATTGTATATATATATAACGACTATGTGTATGTATTAATGATTGTGTTTGTATGCCTAAATAAAATTTGAATTTGTATACAATTGAATCGAGTTGAAACATTTGTATATCAAATCTCTCCCTTGCTTTATAAAAACACAAATTGTACATTGTATTTGTATAATTTGTGTTTTTATATATATAGAGAGAGAGAGAGAGAAAGGAGAAAAAGAGAAGTGGCAGGGGAAGATTTCTATTAGTATAATTATAAGTTTATAGGACGGGGAGATATGTATTTGTATATACAGTCTCTCTCGCTTCATACACACAAACACAATTTCTACATTTATGTGTTGTATAAAAGTGAGAGAGGCAAGAGAGAGAATTGAGAGTGACGAGCGAGATTCAGGGGAGAGAGGAGAGAGGAGAGAATGACAATGTGTATGCTAAATTGGAATTAAATGAAACTATATCTATAACATTTATTTTAAATTAGTAGTTTGCTATAATACAATTTTCCCTAGAAAGAATTCTAATTTTGTTTGAAAAATTGTACTATTAGAAAAGAGATTACTCGATTTTCCAAATAGCCACAAACAAGATTTCCCAAATAACAACTAAGTCATACAAAATGAGCTTATTATTAAAACGAAACTAATTAATATTATTTTCACTAATTATAATTAATTAACATTTTAATTTCAATTTATAATCTAATTGTAATAAATTATTACAGATTGATGTAAACGTTGAATGAGTTAATTTTACCCATATATAAATTAGGTTTTATATCTTTTATTCAAAAGCTTTACCTTTTCCAAAAAGAAGAAAAAGAACATTGGTAGACTATTCAATATTAGGAAAATGTTTTTTTTTTCACAAGAAAATAGTTTTAGAAAAATAAGTAGATTTTCTTATATTTGATAATAAAAAAATATTATTCTAAAAATATTTGTTTATAATCTAAATAAATATTATGAAAGGTGAAGATAAGGATACCGGGGTGTCGGGTGGTTAGGATGGGGGCTAGCGGGGGTTAAGGTAAAGGTAAGATATGTTTCTTTTTTTATATATATGAGATGTTATTTATTTTTTCTATTTTTACCAAAGAAATCATTATTCTTATTCTTAAGAAATTATTTTTCTAAAAGAAATATTTTTCAAAATTTTTAATCATTCATACATACGAAAATTGAAAAATATTTTCCTAAAATAACGAACCCACCCTATAAGGCTTAGAGCCTATTTGGGCATTGCTGCTAAAAACGACTTATTTTTAGAAGTACTTTTTTAAAATGGCTTTCAGAAAGTGCTAGCAATTTGTGTTTGACTAATTCATTTGAAAAGTGTTTTTCATAAGCAAATTGTGTTTGATGAGTCTTTTTTTAAAAGTGTTTTTGAGAGTCAAATTACGAAAAATGACAACTATTAATGTACTTTTAATATTAAGATTATTTTATAGAAAGAAACTATTTTAAATATCTATTATTAAAAAGTTAATTAAAATTTTATTTTTATTAAATTAACATGTACATATTTAATTTTTCAATCAATATTATGCTTTTTTTGGGAGAGTTGAAATCTTTAATTGTTATTTTTTTTTCTCTTTTTTCTAACCTTACAAAAATAATGTTATTATCTTTTTTCCCAATTCTGTAAAATAATATGTAAAATATAAAATAAATAATATATAAACGTTATATAAAATATAAAAATTATTATATAAAAATAAAAAAATAAAATTCTTAAATAAAATTTAACCAACTTATGAGTTATGTTAATTAACTAATAAGATATATATACTTTTACTAATTTTCCAAGCAAGTAATTTTTCAATAAAAAAATTATTTTTTTCGGAACAAGTGTTTCTGCTATTCCAATAGCAATGCCAAGCAGGCTCTTAAAGTACTCCCCCCTCTCAAAATTATGGGTGAAGATCCCAAGCTGCTTAGGTTAAAGCACTCGATTACTTTAGATAATCAAATGCAAAGTTGATTTTAAAAACACCATCTCAACTTTATGCCTTTAACTCAAAGTCATAAACAGCAACTTTTTGCTACTAATCTATTATTAATTCAAAAGATGAGAGTAATATCTTTTTGCTTTTATGTAAACTAAGATAAATTTATTAACAGTTTCCAACGATTGGTTCAAATTTTAAATTTTAATTTATATCTTTTACAAACATATAGAAGTTACATATGTTATATTTCAAGACTTCCCATGTAAAGTGTCAATGTAGTCTAGTCTAAAATGTGTTAATTTTGTCTGTGGTGCTAAGTGGTACGAGATTTAATTTCAATTTCAGTATGTTTTGATATGACTTTATTTATTATTTGATTTGGTATGCCCATTTATGTTTTCTTTTAAAATTTATTTATTTGGTGTAAACATAAAGTACACGTTTTTCCATTTGCTGATTTCTTTTGCTTTTGGGCTTTATGTTGACATGGTTTATTCATATACTTCTTTCACAAAGTTGGGAGATTTGCCTTTTCCTTTTGGCCGGAAGAAGAGAACACTGTATTATTTGCGGGTTAACCTATTTTTTATTCGTGTTAAATCTAAATTTTTATTTTTATCTGATCTATTTTCAATCCATCATATCCGATTCAATTTACCCGTTTGATACCCTAGTGTTCGTTTCAAAACTAAATTTAAATTATATAGAGATGATGAATAAGGTATGTATAGTAATGGAAGCATTGTGATGTATGTATTAATAAAATATATTTCTGGGTTCAAAATAAATGAATTTTACAATCCTTAAAAAGGTTAGTTACATGCTAATGTGTCAATATTCCCCCTTTCTACTTTTCAAACTCTCATAAAATTAGAAATAGTTGAAAACCCCCACTATTAAAGAAAATAATTTTGAAAAATTAATTCATTTGAACCACAAAAAAATATTTATTTTGGACTAGAAGGAATATAAAGTAATAATACAAATGCTATTTTTGATTGAATGATTCATATGTTACAAATTACTATTCAATAGCATTACAACAACAACATACTTAATGTAGTTCCATAAATTGGAGTTTGAGAAAACTATAGTGTACGTTGACCTCACCCTTATATATTAGAAACAAAGAAGTTGTTTCCAATTAATCCTTGATTCAATAATGAAAAAGATAATTCAAAGCAGTCCATAAAAGAAATAATGAAAAAAACAAGATATAACAAATATAAACAAGATAACGGATTGTAATAAAACAATACGATTGTTGAAGTATTAGAAATAATAGATAGTAACAAAAATTGAAGGACATGGAACTACAAAAGTAATACTACAACTGCTAGTATGAGCAAACAACAAGATAATGATCATTCTTGTTGTATCCTAATTTGTGTCCTCCACAATCTCCTAACTAAGGTCATAATCTTCGGTAAGCTGAAATTATCCATGTTCAATCTAATGACCTCTCCCCAATACTTATTCGGTCTACCTCTACTCTCATGGAATCATCCTTAGCCAACCTTTCACACCTCCACACTAGTGCATCCATCCATCTTCTCATTACATGTCCAAACCATTTCAACCTCACTCTCCGCAACTTGTCCTCCACCGAAGTCACTCACACCTTGTCTCAGAGATCACCATTTCTAATCTTATCTCTCCTAGCATGCAAACACATTCATCATAGCATCCTCATCTCCGCCACTCTCATCTTCCGTATATACGAGTTTTTGACTAACCAACACTCTTTAAGTTTGGGTGGAACTTTCTTATCATGCAAGACTCTAGATACGAGCATGTATTTCATCCACCCTGCACCAATACAGTTAGTGACATCCTCATCAATATCCCTATTTCACTGGATAATAGACCCAATATATACTTGAAACTTCCTTTTTTTTTGGATAACCTGTATATTAAGCCTCCTTTCCACGTTAGCTTCATGCTTTACGTTACTGAACTTGAACTCTAAATTATATACTATTGATATACTATATAATAGCATATAATCTAAAATATTTATTTGTTTTTTAAAGAAAAAATATTCTTTATATTAAAAGCTTTAAGTTTATCATTATAGAAATTTTAATGCATATGTTACTAAAACCTATACTCGTATTTTATGTTGTTTTAGTTCTACATAAAATAATACGTATATATTCGCATAACAAATTAGTGATTCTCACGTGAAAATTAAATTTCTCAAACCTAACCAAACACACCCACATTAATTACTGAATTTATTTGGAGACTAATTTCTCCTCTAAACCCAAACCAAATGGCACGTAACAAATTAGTGTCAGCTGTAGAAGTGTAGCTCCGTTAACGGGAGAAACATAAATGCTCCACTTGACTAAATACTACTAAGACAAAATTGTGCTATTTATAATAATAGAGAAGTACTTAAAATACCCTTAAATTTAGTGTAAATTATTAGTTTCGTCTTCGAATTGTTGACAGTCTTAAAAAATACATTTTACTTGGCTAATTAAATTTAGACAGACTCCCAATTTGTCATATGACATAACAAATGATGTCAAAACTCTTGTATGAGCATGAAACTTTTAACAAAAAATAAAAAAAAATATTGAAAATATCTCTAAACTTAGTGAAAATTTAGATATATTTCACTTATATTTAAAATCGGAATGCATTAAAATTATCAATACTTCAAACATGAAACTAATAATTCATATTGAACTTGCATATATCAATACTTCTCTATTAAGTTTAGAAGAAATTTAGACCCTTTTTCTCATTTTGAAATACTCACATATATACATCGACGCGTATATTTGGGGGAAAAAAAAGATTAATAAATTCAAATTAGCGAATAGCAGCATGGAGCGCTCCGGTAAATCATCATAAACTCCGTTAACCGTTCCTCATTCCCCATTCCTACATCCCTTTCGCTTCAAGCCTTCACCATTTTTGCAACTACTTTTCTCCCTTTCTTCTTCTCCTCAGTGTTTCAGATCACCTACTCTCTCTCTCTCTCATTGGCTTTCACCAGAACTGGAGGATTGCGCGATTTCGTCTTCGGAGTTTGAACATCTGTAAGCAATAATTGGATTTGATTTTGCTTATTTACTCATTTTTTGTTGTTGATTTGTTGTATGATCACTTTGTTAAACTAGTTTTTTGCATCTGAAATTGGAATTTCAGTTGACGGATGCGATTTCTCTGATCCTAAGCTTATAACTTCTACCAAACGGCACCAGAATCTGAAATCAGTCGATGCAAAGTGAGTGAGTGAGTGTAAGAGAGAAAGATCCGCCTTAGTTTACTATTACGCATACTAACATTCTTCTTACAAGTGTTTAAGATCACCTACTTTCACCTAATTGAAGAATAAATTTTTAGGAACTTGATAAAATTAGATGCTTCTCGGTAAGTAAGTAAGCATTGGCTTTGATGTTGCTTTTTTTTTTTTTTTTGTCGATTCCTTGAGTGATCACTGGCAAATATTGGACTTATATTTGAACTTTGTACTAATGTGATTCATTCGATTCAAAATTTGCCTGCTTTTTTTCTGGCTTAAAGACTTAAAATAGAAATTATGTATATTGACGGTGTGTTAAGTAAAGCAATGTTTTGATGCATAGATTTATTTTGCACTCAGATAAGCCGGCAGTGTGAATAATTGATTCTGATTTGGATCTGTTAAGTTGAAGGTATGTTACTATAAGTACCTGATTATGTTTTCCTCAGGCCATCCCTCTTCCTTTTTTTTAAATTTGTTTTTAATTTTGTGGTGTTTACTGTTTTGCTTTGTTGATTTACTTGTTATTCCCCGGATAAATCATGTGTATTGTATTACTATGGATGCAGGTGAAGAATAATGATAAACACACAACTAGTGGAGATTCAACCTTGTGAACTCAAGTTCACATGTAAGTACTTGAAACCTTGCAGTTATTTCCTTACAATGTAGTGAGTGAAATTAGAAAGAAAATATGGGGTGCACTTGACATTTTCTGGCAAGTACTTTTGATTTCCTTCAATTGCATTTGAATTAAACATATGATTATGAAAGCATCACCATCTGCTAAACTAAGAATACATGCTATTTAATCGAATCAATGTACAGTGTTAGATTTGTTATGGACTACTTTTCTGAGTGGTAGTGATTGGTTTTCATCTAAAGTAAGCTGAGGAAGCCTGTTGTGGTTTTATATTCTTCTGGCATTACTAGATGTGTGTGTCTCACATTGCTCGTAATGGTATCCAGTACTGCAAAGTTATTTAATTTCTTATGCTCTACTGACTACTCGGGTTGATAGATGAAAAAAGTAATTACTGGATTGTAACTACCTTACCTATCATACTATCACTATTTGACATTTTGCCAAATAAGAAATGTTCGGTACAATGCCTTCATGGTTCAGGAGGAAGACAGTTTAACAAAGAGTTAAAGTTTAGAGACGAGCAGATTAGGATTCATCAAAAATGTTTTTCTTATTTTTGAGTTCAGCTTCATAAGCACCTATTATCTCATTTTGTACTTGTCTTGGATTAAAGGATGTCCTTCTAACTTTATCTTTTGTTTTAGTTGAGGTGAAGAAACAAAGTTCATGTGCAGTTCACATAGCTAATATCACAGACCAATATGTAGCTTTCAAGGTATGATAATTTTGTTGAGAATATGATTAACCAAGCATTCATATAAACTCTTTCGAGATGCCCCCAAGGCCTAGCTCAAGTGGCAAAAGGTGGAGGATTTGTGGCTTAGGTCGCAGGTTCAAGCCCCACACCATGCAAAGCGAAGCCCGGTATTTAAGTGGAGAAGGGTAGAGGGGCGGGCCCATTATCCACCGAGTTTAGAAGGCTGTGATTGGTCCAAAGGGCGGGTCATAGACGGATTTCTCGGTTATCAAAAAAATATATATATATATAAACTCTTTCGAGATGAGATGCATGCACAGTTGTTCCTTGTTGAGATTAAGAGAGGTTTTTTTTCTTTTTCAGGTGAAGACCACATCACCTAAGAAATACTGTGTCCGGCCTAATATAGGTGTTATCAAACCAAAGTCAACATATGACTTCACAGGTATATATAATTTCCCTTACTGGTTCTGATTCGTTGACAATGATGAAGTCGGTTATCCTTGTGTTGCTAAGCATCTTCCTTCAAGTGAGTAGTCATCTATGAGTTTGGTGGCGACGACACTGCTGTAAATATATGTAGCTTCTGTTAGTGCTCCTGCTTACTGAATCTTCTTAGTGATGTAAACGTCAATGTCTGGAGATCAGCAACATGTGAGAGGAAGTTTCATTCTACTATTTTTTATCCTTTCAATGTTCATGCTTGATATTGGCAGTTTAGGATTCTGGTGATTTGACCTATCAAGATGAGTTTACAAGATATGTCAAATCAGATTTGACCCTGAAAATAGTATCTGTCATATTTGAGCGTGAATTCAAATACCAGTCCAACCAAGCAAAAGTTGTGTTGAACTTTTGCTTTGTGCTGGTTGATTGAGACCCTGTCAAAACTACATTTTTCAGTTTCTGATATTGACTTTATCTTTGGATGCAGTTACAATGCAAGCTCAGAGGACAGCTCCATCTGATATGCAATGCAAGGATAAATTTTTGATTCAGTGCACAGTTGTTCCTTTTGGAACTAATGAAGAGGAAATTCCACCCAGCATGGTAAAAATTGCAGTGCGTCATCTGAATCTACTATTTTATAGTTTCTCATTTTTTTAAATTTTTTTTGCCAGTTCAACAAAGACAATGGAAAATATATTGACGAGTGCAAATTAAAGGTTGTTCTGGTTAGCCCACCCCAGTCTCCAGTTCTGCAGCCAGCTAATGGAATTTCCAAGCAAGGTGCATCTATTGAGACTTTGATGCAACAGGAAAAATTCCCAAGTGGTGTTGAAAACCTTCCTCCAGCTCAAACTGTAAGTGGCGTTATCATCACTTTTACTAATCTGTATAGTAGTATCTTCCAGGATTTGGCTATTTAATTATCTGATAAAAACCATAGAGAATGTCAACTAGTGAATTACGGTTGGTCACAATTTTACCCTGCATATTTCCATACCTTTAGGTCAGTTATAAACTTTAATGACATTAAATTTTTCGGGCGGATGGTCATTGCTTATTGTCAGCAAGAGAAAAACATATTATCTTGACATATTTCCTTTTCTGAAACTGTGATAATTCAGCTGTAGAAGTTTTCTTCCCAAATGCAGGTGGTTAAGAACAACAAGGATATTAAATTTGAGGAAGAAACAGAGGAACCAAGATTGGGTAACATTGCAGACGTCAAAGATCTGAACTTTGCAAAAAATACCGAGTCCAATATTGATGGAATTGGTGAAACAATATGTCAAGTATGTGTAAAAGGTGTTTATGTAATGAGAATTTTTTGGACTGTGACTATCTATTAGACAATTGCTTCTCAATGCAGGTGGTTGAGAACAACAAGGGTGCAGATTTTGATGCAGAAGAAGAGGAGCCAAGATTGGCTAAGACTGCGGAAGACGTCGAGTTGAATTTTCTTAAGAACAGGGAGTCTAATGCCAATGAGGTTGAGGTTGTTAAATCAAGACATCTGAACATGGAGACAAAATTGTCACTATCCAAAGATGTTGAGGAGCTAAAGTCTAAGATAAATTCACTGGGTTCTCAGCTAATTGAGGTTAGTCTTCTTGTAGTAGATTCTTGGTACTCCACAATTTGAGTATATTTGGTTATGCACTATCACGATAGTGAAGCCGTATTGGTTTTAGTCAGTAATCAACTGTTAAAGCCTACAGATTTTGTTTCTCTACTCCTCCCCCACCAAACCCCAACCAACCCAACACACCCTTGGCGCTCAAACAAAGAGTTTGGAACTTGATGAAAATTTCCTTGCAGGCTGAATGCATAATTGCAAAGTTAAAAGAAGAGAAGCGAAGTACCATCAAAGACGTGGAAATTTTGAAGCAAGAATTGGTTAGTCTCTAAAGCTCTCTATGCCTGTCTCTTGTCTTTGTACTCTTTGTGGTATATCTTGTGCTTTTCTCTAACAAACTGTGCTGCTATTATCCTAATATCTCCTTAAAGAAAGCCAAGATAATGAATCTTCCAGGTTGTAGGAGTAACTACTTCTATCAGTTTGATTTCCTTTCTGTTTAAAGGGCGTTACCAGGTTAATGAGGAGTTTATTTGTTGTTGATTTTCCTACTGCTAACTGACAAGAATTGGGAACTGCAGAATCTTTTTACCTCCTAAAACTCAACTTTTGAATATTCAAGAAATTTTTGAGTGATAAGTTCAATAATAGCCAACTTTACCAGTTTCCAAAAAAGTTCAATTAGGACCATTTATGTGGATAAAGAAGTTTGATGAAGCAGTTAGGATGCTCATCTTACGTATATATAAACAAAGAATTGAATGACCCTGCCAGAGTTGCTTTAGAATCTGAAGCAATGTCGCTTTTGCGCTTCAGGCAGAAATGCAACTTCTCTTATGAGTTTTATCTCCATTTTATGCTGATCAAGTCTATGTTGATGTTGTTTTTTCAGAAAATATGTATGCTCCTTTATATTACAATGGAGTAGAGTCCTGCTAGATATTGTTTTCTTTTGAATCTCAATCAGTTGTCCGTCTCAAGCCTAATCAGAGAAGAATTTTGCTTTAAGTTCTTCATTTTATGCTTTGCTTTCTGAGTTGAGGTGTAATTAGTGTCCTCAGAAAGAACAGCATTTTCCAATCTTTTGCAATCAAAAACTTTGAAAAGAATTGATTCATTGACCATAAATCAATTTCCTCCCAATGAAACGATATAGATCATTGGCTATTCTGCCACCATGAAACTCAATGCTGCAAAATGTCTAGGAAAATCACTTGCTCAATCAATAACAATAATGATTGAAATGTTTTTGAGAAACGTTACATTGAGTTGAAGTGACTTCATAATGAATTGAAGTCCCATCGAAACCAAGTAATCTTTTCTTTTGCTGGCTTCTGCATATGAAGGTGGGATCAGATTGACCTCAAGGCTGTGTCTAACTTCTAAAACTTGGCATTTGTCATTTCTTACAGGCATTACTAAAGACAAAGGGTGTTGGAAAAAGATCTCAAGTTGGTTTTCCCCCGTTATTCCTTTGCATGGTTGCATTGATTTGTCTCACCATTGGGTATCTTGTACGTGCTTAACAAGGATTTTGCTTGGCTTTGGTATATTTGTAACTGTTTAGGAACTTACAATGTCTTCAGCATGTTGACAATTGCATCTTTTTATTCATTTAATAGCTGTCAACCTAACGAGTTTTTTCAAAATGAGTATGTAAAAGTGGAGTTCATGAGGAAAAAATAATATTTCAGTTATGTAATAGTTATATTTCACTTTTTTCTTCTTTTTTTTCCACCACTGGCAACAATATAATTATGAAACTGTTGAGATTTGAACTAGTGCAGTGCAGTGTGATTCGAACTGTGGCCTCTAGTCATCTGGAGTTCTCTTTGAAGACTTCCCTTTTAATACATCTCTAGCAGTCAGCTGGAGATGTGCATGAATGTTGAGCTGGGCATTGATTTTATTTTTATAAAAATATGGACTAAAGCATTACTATAAGACTATGGAGAAAGAAATGAAGAGATTGATGCTATAAGTGATGATGAGAAGCGATTCAAGGTTTATAACATAAAAAATTGTCAATCTAAGAAATAGTTACTCAGACCTCTTGCTGGTGCGTCTCTTTCGGATTCGATTATTCCTAATAAAAGAAAAAGATTGTTGGCCTGGCTATTCCGATTGAGACTACAGAAGAGGCTATGAAATAGAATAAAGGAGGTGAGTTTGAACTCTAACTCAAGAGCTAAACGGGACAAATTTTTTTTTGCAATTAATTGCATATCTAGTTATTTTGACAGAGTAGAAAAAATATGAAAAAACTACCTAATTAGATATGCATACCATATTTATTAATAATTTAACTTACACTATAAAATAACTACTATCAATTACCTATTCTTTCACTATTTAATACTACTAATTTTGTATCAGATAGATATATCACTAGTAAAATTAGCTTAAATAGAGTTTTTAATTATCTCCACTTAATTGTCTCCATAAATTATGCCTTCACTCCAAATCAATCCACTTTCTCTTCTAAATTTTTTCTCCCATGTTTCTTCACTATTCTCTCTCCTACTTCGCCCTTACACGATCTTCTTTTATTAAATCTACCTTATTTATTGCACTTTCAAAGTTCCCCAACGGCCATATCTATTTTTTCAATCTTTTTCATGTTTTATTATATTTCAACTGTGTGCAAGCTCTTGGTATTGGTAGAACAAATTATACGGACTTTTGTCAAAATTTATCATTATGTTTTTCATAAATGTTAAATGCATATATACAAAATGAGAAATTTCATTATAAACGATTGAAATTGCTCTAATAGTGCTCTCATGTTTATCCGAATACTTCACTCATCATTTATTTAAAATCCAAAAAATCGCTGTCATGATGAGTTATTTTCTGAATCTACAACTGTATAGCAGTGACAATATATCCTACACAATCGAAGACAAATTATTATATAACTTAAACTTAATAAACAGTTAAAAATGAAGTTTAACATTTATTAAATAAGATATCTATTAATCATTTGATTTTGAATTCAAAATAACTATCCTACAGCATTCAATGTGCATGTTATAATACTTTCATAATCATTCAAGTTCAACACGTCACGTTGTATTTTTCTTAGTGTGTACGCTGTTTTTGTTTCAACAACTTTGCATGTTACAAAAATTTCATATATAATATACTAATGTTTATCTGGTTACATTTTTTATTGTATAATCTTGAATTGAAATTTGTGAATAATTGTGTTACAACACTTCATTGTGCTCACTGGACTGTATTTTTTTCTTGAATTTCTGCATATGATCATATTCCAACATCATAGTTTCAAAATTATATGAATCTAAAATTTCAGCTGAAGAGTTTGTATCAGATGCGTGTTAAGTGGTATAAGGAAGGGATATAATTAAAGAAAAAACTCATCCACGACATTAATAACTTATCAATTAACCAAGAAATTTCCAAAAGAGCTGTTCACAAGGAATGTGTATCTAAGCAACTTTACTGAGCAATGAGAATGTTACAACCATTGTGAATTCTACATATGATGAACCAAACTCTAACCTGTAGAAGGATTTTACAAGATAATTTTTGTAGCTAATGCCCATATGCCTTAACAGAATATACACCTATTTGGTGTTCTGATAAATTACTAACCAAAAAAGAAAACCAAGGAATTCAGATAGAAATTGTTAGCAATGACCAAAAGCCAGCACTCAGCTGAAAAATGAATATATCTAAAAACTAGACAAGCCCTTTTTAACCACATAGCAACACCCAAAAGCTATTAACAGTAAACAAAACCTCAAACCGAAAAACTGCCATCTTCCCTCCCTCTCCCAAGTCAGAAATGATTTTCTGTAATCTGCATATCCAGCAATGCAATTAATGACCACTTGGTTCAGTTGGTGATCCTGGAACGAAAGGTACAAAACCTCGTCCACCGAAAACAGGACGCATGAATGCGTTGTCAAATTTTCTCCAGTAACGATGCACGGTGTGAGATGGTGTTGATAGGAGCATCCGCAAACTGTGGGGACGGGGTACATTTGGGCCCAGATCAGCTTCTGAGTCTTGTGTACTTTCAAGAAGTGGCACAATGAAGGATTTTGGGGTCGTTGGTTCAGAAGAGATCATTCTGCTCAAGTGTTTAGATGAGGGTTGCAATAATCTAATTAAAGGTTTTGTCATCAACCCGAAAACCTGTAAAGGACAAAAACAGAAGGGGCCAGCATGACCAGCATAACAATATTAGAGCTCAACTAAGGGGCTTGTAGTTTATATTTAAAGCCACACATGCTTAGGTTCCAAGGATTTTTGCTAATTCAATAACCAGTCAAACACATGAATTTTGGAAAGTTGTTTCTAAATCTTTCACGAGTTGAGAAGTATCAGACAAGCGCTAGAGGAATACTGTTGCCAGCCTGCCAGGTTTAAAACTTGTTTGAAAGCATTTTATTGAAGTTTCCAGAAGAAAAAATTTGAGATGGTCAATCCTTGCGCATAAAGGAGCACATTTTTGGTGTATGTTTCTCCACTTAATGTATGTTTGTTAAATGTATACAAAAAGATAAGATATCTTACCCCTGTGCTGAAAAGGACAACAGTGATAGTACTTGTGATCATTATGGCGTTGGCACGTAACTGGGTATGGCCTCCCCTGGTAAACTGCAAGCATGAAATTAAGGAATCAGTCAAAAAAAAATAAAAAAATCTCAAGACTATATGCAACGTGCAAAAATAATCCATGAAATTTGATACCAGAGTTATATCAGATACTAGTATTTTACCTGATTATAAGCAAGAGCCATTGAAACAGCACCTCGCATAAGTCCAGCCCACCATATTATAATCTGCAAAATCAGCAAAGGGATATAACGAGAGGCCATATGATTTGAAGGACTTTTACAGTAACTAACAGGTTATTAGCACATACTTGCTTGTTAAAGCTAATCCTCTCCTCCGGAGACTTCTTCATCAAGTTGGACAAAAATGACAGGGGGAAAACAAATGCTGCCCTTCCAACCAAAACAAGACCCAACAGAATGGAGCTAACCTGAACTGATAATTGTGGGCTGCAAATAGAGTTGAAACAAAAAACCATCAATCATGT
>JAJOOR010013462.1:0-34929 GCA_036250505.1 Solanum acaule | reverse complement strand
TTTTTTAATTCAAACATATGTCTTATTATTAAATAAAAACAAAGAGATAAATGGTCTAAGACCCAAAAGTGGCCCATAGGAAAGAAACAACAAAAAAAAATTAAAAAAAATTAAAGAAGCAGTAAGTAAACAATTTGGAAAATGGTTCCCAAAATTGATCTGTCCGACATTCCTCAAAATCAGACCAGATGAGGCTTCATCTTCTCCGATGGAATGTCGGCCTAATGCCTGCCTTCACTAGCATCGACTCCAATAGACCAACTAAAATCATCAATGCACCCAAGTTCAGAGTGTAATCACTTATACATCAAAAGGCTCTCACTGACACCATGATTCGGCACCCAAGAAGACTTCTTCAACTTGATGAGTGAACATCTTTGTTGGGATCAAGTTGCATGATGGAGGCGACCACACAGAAATCACTTTTTGTAAGGAATCGATTGGACTTCCATTTCAGTTCATACCAATATTAAAGCATTATTCTTCGTAAATCATTGATCTTACACGGGATGAGATCTGTCGAAGCTAATACCACCGTGTATGATTTCTGATCTAGAGAGGTAAGCATCTTAATATCGATCTCATAGCAGTATTGAAAATACACAATACTTTACTAAACTTTGATGGTGACTTTATTTCTTTCTTGTTGCAGTGTAGTATCATTGTCGTGATATTATTCCTTTGTAATTGTTCCTGTCGTAGCCCTGCGTATCAACTTGCAATCTGTGCATCGGTGGTAAATCCCCTATTTTGCATCTTTTTTATTCTTAAATTAGGGATTTGATTCTTTTCCAATTGAATGAAGGCTTGTGCTTGTTGTGGTAACTCCTGTATGTGGAAATACCTCTGTGTATCTATACCTGCAAAATGAATAACATTATTAGTTAAAAAATCGGCTAGTTTATTTCCTTCTCTGAATGTGTGAACCACCTCCCACATTCCTATTGTGCATTGAAAACTTTATGTTTCTCATATCCATAGCAACAATCCAAGGAACCTCCCAAACCCCATCCAGGATTTTCTTTGTAATCAATGAATCAATTTCTATAGTTAATGGTAGACAACCTTTTTGAGCACAGTAATCCAAACCTTGTTTAACTACTCTTATTTCAACTTCAATTGCTGAAACTTCTCCTATTTTTTGTGATTCAGCATATACCAAATCACCTTCATCATTCCTAATACAAAATACCAATGCACTAAGACCAGGATTTTCTTGGCTACACCCATCAGTATTACATTTGAGACTCCCCAAGGAATGGAGTTTCCAAGTCACCACCTTGCAGCAGTTTAAATGAGTATATCCTTCCAAATGTTTAACAATTAGTGGGAAAGTATTAGGTATTTCATTCAACCATGGATATCTAACTTTAGCCAAGAAGAAAATCATTCTGTTCACACCTAGGATCAAAGTATGTTTAGATATAGAACCACTATTTCTAATAACATTTCTTCTGTTACAAATGAACCAACTAATGAAAGCAAGGACTGCCTTAAACAAAGGTTTTAACTTTGAGCAACAATCAACTTTCCACCATGAATCAATGACTTGGCTTAGTTGCATTAACAATAGCCAATGAAACACCTAATATCAAGTAATGCATAACTACTAGTTAAAATATCATAACTTACCCATCATTGCATTCGGGGACCCTCATGATCTTGTCGAGCCCGAAGTGCATAAGACCTATTCTGTTTCTAACCACCATTGAACCTGAGGAAGGGTAAGGTTGAGCCCATCAATGATTATCTCCCTCATTTTTAGCGATCGAAGGACAATCCCTTAGCTTATGATCCGTTTTTCCACAACTAAAACATGTATTTGTATCGGCTAGACACTCACTTCTATGGATTTTTCCACACCTTTGGAACTCGGGTACCATTTGCTCACTAGAACCATTACCTTGGGAACGATTACCTCCACCGAACCTTGAATGTGAGAAATTACGATTATCCTTTCTTTCCCTCTTTGACTCCCTAGTTTTCTCCCTAAGCTTCTCTTCTTCTATTTTTTGTGCATGAACTATCAAACGGGATACATCCATCTCCTTAACAAGCATGACAGTTAGGAATTCTTTGACTACCAAGTCGGAAGCACCCAACACAAACTTACTCATCCTTGCCCTTGAATCGGCAAGCATAGTTTGAGCATATTTGGACAATTGTAAGAATTTCAAAGCATAGTCTTCACACTCATATTCCCTTGACGAAGGTTAATGAACTCAAGTACCTTTGCCTTCCTCATCTCAAGGGGAAAGAACATGTCACGCCCTGAGGCTACCCCCTAGACATAACACGTGACCTAAGATCACGAGTGACACCTAGCTAACCCTGAGTCTGGCATATATCAAACATACTGAAAATGACTAAGTAAGACATGTACTATGCGGAAGCTAAAAACAGTGGATATCTGAATTGGGGAAAAACCCAACTAGTCTGAATATATATGATAATAATAAGAGTTTAGTGATGACTAAAACAACACTTAACAACTCGAGCTGAATCTACTACTATGTCCGAAAAGTCTCTACTAAATTGAGTTGTTGGGATATGCCCCCAGCTAACCCTAACAAAACTGAAAACTATAAATAAAGACTAAGATAGAAAGCATGTCTATTAACCTCGAAGTATGAGGACTTATAACTGAAGCTGCTAAAGTCGAATCGAGAATCTATCTAAGCGTGATCTGGATGCTGAGTGCCTGAACCTACATCATGAAACGATGTAGCAAAAAGTATGTGTCAGTACTTGGAATGTACTGACCATGCAGGATATAGATATGCTAAGCCGAACAAAGTATATAAGCTGAAAAATGCATAACTGAGCAATGATATAATCTAAACAAGGATATAAATATGTACTGAAGTATAACTGAAAACTAAACAATGCAATGACCAAATACTAATCATGAAGGTAACACACTGAACTATATACTGATGTAAATGCTAAAAACCTAGTCATTGCACTAAGAGTCTCACTGTGGGAGCTACTATTAACCGACATAAACCACGTGAGCTAAACATGGAGTCCGATGTATACGCCCCATCGAGAGGACCCGATATGCCTTGCCAGGGGTATAGAGGCATGATTGTGGCGTGATCACTAAAACTGATCCCCAACAAATGGGACTTATAAACCTACACAGACACATAGTTCTAGGACTTTGAGGGTACACTGAACCTTAGTACAATTCGGTGCTAAGACTACTCCCAACTGAATATTCATGAAGCTAAAATGCACTAAATACTGAATAGCTCAAAACTGACATGCTAAATGAGAATGCAACATTTATATACTGTGAATATAGCATTCGAAATCTGAAGCATGAATTTCTGTTTGACTGGCCTAGCAAGTATAAATCATTAACTAGGATAAATTTACACAAGCTAGAGTTCTGAGTTCTATGCAACGAATTATACTAAATTATCAAGAAACAAGTTATTTAGATCAAAGGAACCATAATTACAATAAATTTTGAAAATCTAAAGACCCTAGGTTTGAACAGTTTATGAGTATATGAAGAACTAACTAAACTCTAGAGACCTAATGGATGAAAGGAACCCACTAGTGAAATCCCACATACCTGGTGACAAAATCTACGAAGAAATTCATTGGATTTTGGGGCTATACTTTGAAGAACACACCCACTTGTTCTTGGAAGAAAATGGCAACTTTTCCTCTTCTTTTTGCTCTAAGTTAGGTGATTTTTTGGAGAATGAGGGTTCTGGGTATGTCTGACTAGGTTATTAGGCTTAGATTGAGTAAAATGATGTAGTTTAGGCATCAAACGACGTAGTTTAAATGTCAAACGCATAGGGGGAAAGATAAAAACAACCTTGACTTAAGGCAGATGAATTGCCACTCATGAGGGGACTGACGTGCCGTCGTTTGAACCACTGCCCGTCAACTGGGTCGTGGTTGTGTCCTGACCAACATGGCTCTACTGAAACAAGCATAACTTTTTACTTCGAGCTTGGATTTTAGCAAACTCAGTGGCGTTTGAAAGTGGATTCAATTATCTTTAATCTGATAGGTCATGGGCCAACTAATTCATTTTATGCTAAAAGATATGACCGTTTGAAGTTGATCTAACATCCTTTATTTCCAAATAACGCCGACCCTCACCAACGACCAGACCTACAATCTGTAGGTCCAACCACGGACCGTACTGGTCGGCCGTGGGTGGGATCAGAGACCTCTAAATCTTAGACCCCAAAGACGGGACCCCACCTACGGAATGTGGGTCCATCGACGGACAGTAGACCATGACCGTAGGTCTCATCTTCTTGGATCCGAGGTGTTACAGAACAAATTAAGAAAAGCAACCTTAAATTTCTCTCAATCAAGAGGACCTGCATCAATCGCCCTCTCTTCCTTCCATTATTCAAACCAAATTTGAGCAACACCCTTAATTTAATAAGCGGCAAACTCTGCCTTCTCAATCGAAGTCACACCCATAATTCCCGATTATCTTGTAAACCTCATCAATGAACTCTTGAGGATCTTCCTCAACGTTAGACTTAAAAAATTCCAGAGGATTCATCCTAGTAAATCCCCTCACTCTAGTTGCCGTCATACCCACATTTGGGTTCACGGGAGACACAACCTCCCTATTTTCTTGAGTCGTCATAGCTTAGGCTAATGTGTGAAATGCGGCTCGAAACTCATCATTAGACACTTGCACGACCAAAAGACCGATCAACACTTGGGGAACCTCTTGTCTCACATTTTCATGAACATTCCTTCTAACATAATTCTTTCATGGAGGCATTTCTATAAAGCATAAACAAGGGTTACGAGAGGAGGACTTTTATAGAGATAAAATCTATGGCACGACTTTAGAGTAATGAAAGAAGTGGAATTTCTTTAATATATTATAACTACCTATTCATAAATCTGGTGCGCTTCAAACTCATGAACACGACTCTACTCAATGTGGCTTATGAGACAGCCTAAGACTTTTCAAAACCTTGTGCTCTAAATACCAAGTTTGTGACAACGCAATGTGCACCCTAGACGTGACATGGCGTATAAGACCCCGAGAGGCCCTACATAAACCACTTAGCATACATCATACAAGACAATATAAATAAAGATTAGAAAAGATAATATTTCAAACATCAAAGAAGTTTAGCAAAGTAGAAGTCTAAATAAGTTTCAAAAGTAATCTAATACATCATAAGGAAGGTAATTGGGACGTAACTCATACATCACATACAAGCCTGAAATAGAAATGACATAAAGCAATAAAAAAGTCTCGGTCCTCGGAACATGAGGACTCACTAATCTTCCAAAACTCAAAAGGATCAACTAGCCACGAGCGGAGGGAGAAGAATCGTCAAGCCCTACATTAGTGAAACAATATAGGAACAAATATGTATTATTATATGGAATGTACTAAGTATGAGGGGAATTCAATAAAACATGAGACGTGATCATAAGGGGACATAATCGAAAACATGATGTGCATGAACAATTTTAAACATAGTAAAATCATTTAAAAAGATTCATAAATCATTGACACGGTCAATGTATTTTTAAATTATAAAGGAAGCTTCATAAAATATTAGTAGTTAACTTATTTTATTTTTTGGGAAGTTTACCATTAACCGACATAGACCATGTGAGCTATAACATGGAATCCAGTGTGTGCCCCAAACCAAAAAAGGGTGTCCTCACTTGCCAAGGTAAGGATATGAAGTCTAAGCTAAAGTGGATCCACTGACTAATGTCTACCTAAGACCATCATCCTATGGTGGCACATAATTTATGGGATATGGGTAATCGCCGCTAGTCCACTCCGTGCTAAGCATAAATCCACGAAATAGTCATTAATCATATTCATATTATCATCCATGGAAATCCAAACTAGAAACATCATAGAGTAGCTCCTTAGACCATGGGTGAGAAAACTTTTCGCCATCCATGATCTTTTCATAATAGCTTTGTAAGGCCCATAATCATTTAATTCATACTAAAAGTACCCTACTATTAGTGGAAATAGTTTTAAAAGCGTGATCTATAATCATTGATGACATATCGAGATACCATACTAATTAAGACCTAATTTAGGAAAATATCCCAAAAGCATTAAGGATAAATCGAGACGTCATTCGTGTCATGTTACCAAGCTTCATAGAACATATAGATACCTTCATCTATAAGCTTACATAAGTCATGCACATTGATTTCATGAAAATATGCATGATTTCCTAAAATTATATTCATAGGTTCAAGCTTCTTCATAAATTCATGTAAGTTAGGATTTATAGTCAGAATTCATAGACCAATGCATGAGTTCACATGGAATTAGTTGAAAAGCATGTAATTAAGTCCAAATCATCAAACTAATGTCATCAAGTAATTGAATCCATACAAATAGAACCTATGAGAAATTGAGAGAAAACCTAATTAATTTTTGGAAATTGAATTGGAGAATTGAAGAAACTTTGGGTACTCAATGGGTGATTGGAACCCGCTGATGAACTCCCTACATACCTTGATTGAATCCCTAAGCAATGATGAAGAAAGGAGACTTGAACTTGAAGAACCCTAGCTTCTTCTTCTTCTTCTGTGATCTAGAGAGAAGATTTTTGGAGAGAGCCTTGGAGAGAATATAGGAATTTGATCAAGTTTAGAGAACTTAGGAGAATGAATTGAAATGGGTAGTTTTAAAGACTTAATTCACTATTATAAATCTTGAAATAGGGTTTAAACAACGTAGTTTATGTACCAAACACTTTGAGGAAATACTAAAATGACCCTAACTTAAAAACTGACGTGGTGCCTCATGAGAGAGGCTTCACAGATCGTCTAAGGCTTCACGGTCCGTGGAACACTTCATGGGCCGTATAGCCGGTGAAATTTCACCTGCCCAATAGGGCTTCACTAAAACAAACATAACTTCTTACTCTAAATTCAAAATGAGGCAAACTTGGTGGCATTGGAAAGAGGAATCAAAGACCTTTAGTTTGATAGGCAACTGACCACCTACATCATTATGTGCTGTGAGATATGATTATTTGAAGTTGAAACAAAACATAAAACTGATGAAGTCCTTTTGACGAACAACTTCACGGCCCTTGCAAAGCTTCACGACCTGGTCTATGACTCGTGAAACTCTAAGTGGCCCGTGAAACCCTTCATAATAAACCTTCAAGTTTAACTTTCACCACTGTTGGTTGTACGACCCATTAAACCCTCTATGGGCTGTACAACCTTCTGTATGCATGCATTTGTACTGAAGTGAAGCCTTTTTTATCTTTTTCCATTCCACGATTTCTGATGTGTTACATATGTCTAGCTTTTATAGGTAATTGTGTGTTAGCAATTCATAAGTAAGTGAATGTTGTAATACAAGAGTAGATTACTCCAATCCAAGTAGTATAACTTTCTTGAAGTATAATTTTTCTTAAAAAATTGCTACTGGACATTATTTTGATCGTCATAGTTCCAAGCTGACAATTGTTTCCATTCTTCTATCTAGTTGTTGACTATGTGTCAATTCAAAATTAATAGGTTTTCCAAACCAAGAAGTATAATTTTCTTGAAGTATAACATTTTTAAGTAATTACGACTAAATATTATTTTGATCGTCGTAGTTCCAAATTGACAAATATTTTCATTCTTCTTTCTAGTTGTTGAGTGTGTATGAGCAATTCATAAGTAACTGATTGTTGTATCCAAGAATAGATTCCTCCAATCCAAGAAGTATAACTTTGTTGAATTGGACTCTTCTATTGAAAATCCTTCTTAGAAAAATCTTTCTATTTTCGTTACCCTCAATCCTCTCTTTTTTTGTTACCCCCAATTCTGTCTTTTTTTCATCACCCCCAATTCTCTCTTCTATGGTTGATGTTGTCGCTGAACAAAATTTTTTAGCTTTCTATTGAAGAAGGTAGCGATTTCCGTCTATGTTGGACCAGTAATGCTGATTTTTTTTCTTGTTTTGATTTTTATGACATCTTTCAGTTGATCAAAATGACATTCATGTTTTTAGGTCAATGGGTGCTAGAAGTGTTTGAAAATCTATAATTTTATTATGATTCTTGGTATTTCTTCAGAATTTTGAGTTAAGAGAACCTGCTTTACTGTTGTGTTTTGTTAATGGGTATTTCATTCTCCGGGCTAATCATCAAGCTTTGATTTTCTTTGTTTGTTAATGTACATATTTTTTCTGCTATTTTTTCTAAAATGAAAAAAATTACACTAACAGTTGCCATATCTGCATTTTAGTTTTGATCATTTGAACTAAACATGAGAATTTTCTTGATTATAGTGAAGTGGGTCTCTCGTAATTCAATTTCAAGAAACTCATCTGCTACAAATTGCGACGAAGAGGGGCAAAAAGATTTTCAATAAAGAAGAACATGTAGAAGATTGGTGCTTTGAGTGTAAAGATTGAGGAGAGCTCATGATTTGTGACTATGGGCAAGTCCTTTTGCTAAAAAAATCAATTTTATTTTTGGTATATTTGATGAAATAAACTAGAAAGATGGTCATCATAAAAATGTTTCCAAATGATGACCATGTTTCGAGTTTATTTCATCAAATATACCAAAAATAAATTGACTTTTTAGCAAAAGGACTTGCACATAGTCACAAATCATGAGCTTTCCTCCATCTTTACATTCAAAGCACCAATCTTCTGCAAGTTCTTCTTTGTTGAAAATCTTCTTGCTCCTCTTCGTCGCAATTTGTAGCAGATGAGTTTCTTGAAATTGAATTACCAGAGACCTACTTCACTATAATCAAGAAACTTCCCATGTTTAATTCAGATGATAAAAATAAAATGCAGATATGGCAATTGTTAGTGTAATTTTTTCCCTTTTAGAAAAAATAGCAGGAAACATATATACATTAACAAACAAAGAAAATCAAAGCTAGATGATTAGCCTGGAAAATGAAATACCCATTGACTGAACACAATAGAAAAACAGGTTCTCTTAACACAAAATTTTGAAGAACTCCCAAGAACCATAACAACATTATAGATTTTCGAACACGTCTAGCATCCATTAACCTAAAAACATGAATGTCGTTTTGATCAACTGAAAGATATCATAAAAATCAAAACAAGAAAAAGAATAAGCATTACGGGTCCAACATAGACGCAAATCACTACATTTTTCAATAGAGAGCTAAATATTTTTGTTCAGCGATAACATCAACTATAGAAAGGAGAATTGGGGGTAACAAAAAAAATAAAAGATTGAGGATAACGAAAATAGAAAGATTTTTCTAATAAGGTTTTCTAATAGAAGAGTCCAATTCAACAAAGTTATACTTCTTGGATTTGAGGAATCTTTTCTGGGATGCAACAATCAGTTACTTATGAATTGGTGACACACACTCAACAACTAGACAGAAGAATAGAAACATTTGTCAATTTGGAACTACGACGATCTATCACGACCCAAGGTAGCCCCTAGGCGTAACATGGAGTATAAGACCCCGAGAAACCCATACAAGCTACTTAGCTTTCATCATACAAGATAATAGAATGAAAGAGATTAAAAGACAGTTCAATATATCAAAGTTTTTATAATGCATAGCCGAAATCTAATCATTGCCTCAAGCCATCTAGTACATAATAATGATTTTTAAAAATGAAAGTAAGGAAAGACTGAAAATGATAAATGTCCGATCCTCAAAGTATGAGGACTCACCAAAGATTGAAATCTCCTCTACAAACTCTAGCAACGAAATTGGGAACCCTAATTGCCGGACCCTACATTTAGGAAAATGTAGGCAAGAGTATGCGTTAGTACAAAATATGTACCTAGTATGATAGCCATGCACATAACATATAAAAATATGCTTAAAAGAGATACTTTCATGAAATGTAATGACCAAGCTAAAACATGAGATAAGGTGATAGAAAAGATGAGTCATAAAAACATGGTCAATGCACATAGTCATCATCTTAAACATGTATGAGATACTTCCTTGAAGTAAATTTAGTTCATCATAGCTTGTTGGGAGAAGTAGCTTTAAATCAACATAGAAGACCATGAGAGCTATCATCATGAAATCCGGTGTCTCTCACACCGAAAAGAGTTGTCTTACTTTCCAAGGTAAGGACCATGAACTTCTAGCTTATGTAGATCCACTAGCTAATGTCTATCTAGACAATCCTATGTTGGCACATAGTTTATGGGACATGGGTAATCGCCACTTGTCCACTCGGTACTAAGCTTAGCTTCCACAAAATAGTTCTTATTCATATTCATCCTACCTCTTAAAGGAACATGGATAATCGCCTCTTGTCCTTACATCATATGACACGGGTAATCGCCTCTTGGTTTTTAATTATAGAGCATGGGTAATGACCTCTTGCCTCATCATTAGAATAGCTCCTTATCATTGGTTCATTTTAGGTGAGAAAACCTTTCAACCCTGAGAACGCTTATTATGTGAGAAAATCTTTCACAAATCATGCTTTCATGTGTTTATGAGAAATCCTTTCAACAATACAACAATAACAACGTCATTGATACTTCACTCTTAAAACATCCTTAAAACATTTACATCAATTTCTAAAGAACATACATCATTCCATAATTCACCTTTCATGGTTCAAAACCCACTTTCAATCATCAATATCTAGAAAACATGGGTTGGACATGGGTTCATGGGAATTCATCATTAAATCGTGTAATTAAATCAATTCATGCTTTATAGATCATAAAACAATCAAATACATCAATAATTGAAGGAACCCATGACATGGAAGAAAACTGTAACTCAATTGGGGAAATCTATCTTTATAAGTTGGAGAATTTGGAAACTCCATGGATGAAAGGACTTCATGGATGAAAACTAACATAGCTCAATGACAATTTCTTAACTTCAATGTAGGAATTGGAGACTTGACTTGGAACAGTAGGTTTAACCCTTTTTCTTCAAGCTTTCTAGCGAGAGAAATATCTGAGAGAAAGACTTGTTCTTCTTTTGTAAATTTGAGAGAATGACTTGAATGGGTTGATTTTGGGGTTAAAATCACTTATATAGGGGTTCTAGGTAAGGGAAAAATGACATAGTATCAAGATAAAATAACTAGGAAAAGACCCAACTGCTACTGATTTACAGCTGATGCGAAACCTCTAGATGGAGGCCCTTACGAGCAGTCTCAGGGTCCACGATCCGTCTGGGCAGTCATGACCCTGGACTAGTGACTTGGAAAGGCCCCTTGAACCCTTGTCCCACCTCACAACCAGCTTTACCAGTCATTTTCCCCTTCACGACCCGTCTGGAGGTCAGTGAGAAGGGGATAGCCTTGGGGTGGGTTCTGCCTCCCCTCAACGGCCACCTCCACGGGGCGTGAGGCTCACCATGAGCCGTCTAGTGGCTCATAAGAGGGGAGCCCCTCTTGTACAAGCATTAGAAGGCTCCACGAGCACCAACATGAGTCGTGGTGCCCTTCACGACCCGTCAAGGACTCCATGGGTGTCATGGCTCAGTTATGGGCTGGTGACCTCCTACTTTGCCCTTTTTCTAGACTAATTGATTACGAGGTGTTACATTATCTACCCCATTGGAAGATTCGTCCTTGAAGGGGACGGGGGGGGGGGGGGTTTAGACATCACATGAAAGAAAAAAAACTCAAATCTAGCAGCCCAACATGCATGCAATTACATAAATGCACACATCCGAGGAGGAAACATAAACTCCAAGCAAAAGCATGTTCAAAACATCATATCATGAAGTCTATATGCCACTCATACTCAAATTCACATAAACATGTAGAAATCAATCAAGTTCACTCAATTTTTTTTTCAATACTTAGCTTTTTCATGATCATGCATAAATGAGGAAATCATGGGAATATCTAAGACACAAGACACCAGAGCTTAAACCATGAGGAACTCAATATCTCAAGATAGAGTAGGGGTAGAAGGAAAGAGGTGAGGAAAACGGTACATCATATCGGCCTCGGTCTCCCAAGTAGCACCCTCAACTAATTGATTCCTCCATAAAACTTTCACGAAAGCAACTTCTTTATTTCTCAACTTTTTGACTTGCCAGTCTAAAATCTCAACCGGGACTTCCTCATAAGAAAGATTCTCCTTAACTCCAAAATCTTCTAAGG
This sequence comes from Solanum acaule, assembly GCA_036250505.1. Lineage (NCBI taxonomy): Eukaryota > Viridiplantae > Streptophyta > Magnoliopsida > Solanales > Solanaceae > Solanum > Solanum acaule. The sequence continues at coordinate 22,838 of JAJOOR010013462.1, read as the reverse complement.
GGACTATAGTTGTCAGATCACCAACACATTTCTTCAACAAGGATACATGGAAAACTGGATGCACCGATGCTAATTCATTAGGCAATTCTAGTTCATAAGCAACCCTACCAATACGTCTCAAAATCTGATATGGGCATACATATCGAGGTCTAAGCTTCCCTTTCTTACTAAACCTCATTACATCCTTCATGGGTAAAATTTTCAAGTAAACCCAATCATTCACATCAAACTCAAGATCTCTTCTTCTAACATCGGGATAGGACTTCTGTCAAATTTGAGCCGTTCTCAACCTTTCTCTAATAAGTCTAACTTTTTCCATAACATCATGTACCAATTCGTGGCCTATCAAAGCGACTTCGCCCACTTCAAACCAACCTATAGGAGATCTGCACCTCCTACCATACAATGCCTCAAATGGAGCCATGCCAATGCTTGAGTGATAACTATTGTTATATATGCAGACTTAATCAAATGCAAGTGATCATCTTAATTACCTTTGAAATCAATCGCACAAGCTCTCAACATATCTTCAAAAGTTTGGATAGTATGCTCCTCTTTCCCATCGGTTTGTGGATGAAAGATCGTACTGAGCTTAACACAAGTACCAAGACCGTTTTGGAAGGATTTCCAAAACTGGAAAGTGAATTGAGTACCACGATCGGAGATAATGCATAAAGGCACTCCATGCAACTTTACCATTTCTCTCAAGTATAACTTAGCATAATACTCCGCCGAATAAGAAACCTTGAGGGGAATGAAATGAGCCAATTTCGTAATTCGATCTACAATAACCCAAATCGAGTAATGTTGTCACCTGGTGTGAGGCAAACCAACAACAAAGTCCATATTCAAAGCTTCCCACTTCTAAGTAGGAATGCTAATATCTTGGGATAAACCTCTCGATTTTTTATGCTCAACTTTCACTTGTTGTCAATTAGGACACTTAACCACAAATTCCACAATATCCTTCTTCATCCCATTCCACCAATAGATCTCCCGCAAATCACGATACATCTTGGTGGCTCCCGGTTGAATGAAATATCGAGAACTATGGGGTTCTGACAAGATATGCTCCCTCAAGTCATTAACATTAGGAACACACAAACGACCTTGATATTTAAGCACCCCATCTCCCCCTTGGGATAAAGCCTCTATAGAATTTTTAAGCACCGCTTCCTTTAATTAAACCAACGTCGGATCAAGACCTTGCTTGTCTTTAACATCCGCCGCAAAAGACGATTCTGACCCATTGTGAACCATAAACCCACCTTTAGTAGAGTCTACTAACTGAACACCCAATCGGGCTAATCTATGAACATCTCTAACCAACTCTCTCTTATCATCCTCAATATGGGCAACACTACCCATAGATAATCGACTAAGAGCATCCGCCACCACATTCACCTTTTCAGGGTGATATAGAACGCTCATATCATAATCCTTCAATAACTCAAGCCATCTCCTTTGGCGAAGATTTATACCCTTCTGATTAAACACATATTGCAAACTCTTGTGGTCGGTAAAAACATCTACGTGAATGCCATACAAATAGTGCCTCCAAATTTTTAAGGCAAAAATAATTGCCGCTAGTTTAAGGTCATGGGTAGGATAATTCTTCTCATGAGTCTTAAGTTGCCTTGAAGCATATGCAATTACCTTCCCATTTTGCGTAAGCACACATACTAGCCCAATTCTTGAGGCATCACAATAAACCACAAAACCATTAGTTCCTTTCAGTAAAGTCAACACTGAAGCGGAAGTAAGTATATCCTTCAATTCCTAAAAGCTCTTTTCACATGCTTCGGACCATATGAACTTAGCCTTATTTTGGGTCAATGTTATAAATGGAGAAGCAATATAAGAAAACCCCTTAACTAACTTTCTGTACTAACCATCCAAACCCAAACTTCTAATATCCGAAGGGGATAGAGGTCTAGGCCAACTTTTAACCGCATCCATCTTCTTAGGATCTACCTCAATACCTTTACTTGAAATTAATATGACCAAGAAAAACTACGGACCTTAGCCAAAATTCACATTTACTAAACTTTGCAAAGATTTGTTGGTCCTTGAGAATTTGCAACACAATCTTCAAATGGTTGATGTGATCATCCTCACTTCTTGAATAGATCAATATATCATTAATGAACACAATCACAAACATGTCAAGATATTGTCTAAACACCCTATTCATCAAATCCATAAAAGTCACTGGAGCGTAAGTCAAACCAAAAGACATCACTAAAAACTCATAATGACCATACCCAATTCGAAAGGCCGTCTTCGGAATGTCATCTTCCTTTACCTTTAATTGGTGATAACCCGACTGAAGGTTAATCTTGGAAAAGTAACTTGCCCTTTGAAATTGGTCAAACAACTCACCTATCCTCGGGACATGATACTTATTCTTAATGGTAACCTTATTCAATTGTCGGTAGTCGATACACATATGGAGCGAACCATCTTTCTTTCTAACAAACAAAACTGGGGCACCCCATGGAGAGATACTCGGTCGGACGAATCCCTTATCCAACAAATCTTTTAATTGCTCTTTCTACTCATTTAGTTCTGACAGAGCCATTCAGTAAGGATGAATAGAGATAGGTTGCGTATCTGGGAGAAGGTCAACACCGAAGTCTATTTCCCTTTCGAGAGGAATACCAGGTTAATCATATGTGAACACTTCCAAAAACTTATTCACAACGGGGACCGACTCAACAATAGGGGTTTCAGAATTTATATCCCTTACCCTAACTAGATGGTATACACAACCCTTAACAATCATCTTTCTAGCTCTAAGACAAGAGACAAATTGACCCTCAGGCATAGAATTTCCCCCTTTCCACTTTAGGACAAGCTCATTTGGAAACTGAAACTTGACTACACGAGTTCTACAATCAATAGAAGAATAACATGAGTGCATCCAGTCTATACCAAGGATAACATCAAAATCCAACATATCAAGCTCTACCAAATCAACAAGAGTAACTCTATGAGATATGGAGACGAGAACTTTATATAGACCCTCTTAGCCACAATAGAATAACCAACATAAGTAGAGACAAAAAGGTTCTAACAACACATTCGAAAGAACATCAAACCTCATAGCCACATATCGCTTTACAAAAGATAAGTTACCACCGGGATCAAGTAAAACATAAACATCAAGTTGAAAGACTTTCAATATACCGGTAACCACATCAGGAGAACCTTCCTAATCATGACGAGTCTGAAGTGCATAAAATTTATTTTGCTTGGGAGCATTGGAACCCAAACCACTAGGATCAGATTGAGGATTAGGTTGAACATGTCTATGACTATCTCCCTCATTCTCAGAAACTGAAGGACAATCCCTTATATTGTGGTCCATCTTACCACAACCAAAGCAAGCTTTGGAATCGGCTAGACATTTACCCTCATGCTTCCTTCCATACTTAGCACAAGTAGGCAATAAAGATCCACTACCATTCCCCCCTTGAGGTCTTAGGTTAGACACCCTATCTTTGTTGAACTTAGAAGGAGCATTGGAGGAACTTTGACTAGGAAATCTTTGTCGAAACTTAGAACGACCATGCCCATCAGACCTTGAATGTGAGAAATTACCATCACTGATTTTAGCCCTCTTTGTCTCCCTAAACTTTTCCTTAAGTTTATCTTCTTCGATTTGTTGAGCATAAACTATGAGACGGGAGATAGCCATATCATTAACAAGCATGGTGATACGACATTCCCTAACCACCATTTCAGACACACCCAAAATGAACTTGCTCATCCTTGCCCTAGGGTCGACAATCATTGTAGGAGTATATCGAGACAATGATGTGAACTTTAAAGCGTATTCTTTTGCACTTATGTTCCTATGACGAAGATTAATGAATTCAATCCCCCTTTACCTCCCTCATATCAAGGGGAAAGAACTTATCAAGGAAATCAACCTTAAACTTTTCCCAATCAAGAGGACCCGCATCTTCTGGTCTCCTCTCTTTCAATTGGTTGAACCAAATTTGAGCAACACTCTTAAGTTGATAAGCGACCAATTTCTCCTTTTCCACCGGTGTCACCCCCATGATCATCAACACCTTAAACCTTATCATAGAATTCTTGAGGATCTTTCCCAACCTTAGAACTATGAAACTCCAGAGGATTCATTCTAGTAAAGTCCCTTACTCTAGATGCCACCATACCTATATTTGGGTTCATGAGAACCGCAACCTCCCTATTGGCTGAGGCCGTCATGGCTTGGGCCAACACTTGAAAAGCAGCCTAAACTCCTCATTAGTCACTTGCTCGGCCAAAGGATCAACCAAAACTTGAGGAGCTTCTTGTTCCGCATTCTCCCTCACATTCCTTTTAGCATAAACTTTTCGAGTAGCCATCTCCTGTAGAGTATCAGATAAGTATTAGGAGAGATACTTTATAGATTTGAACTCTATCACACAACTTTAGAGTAATGAAAGAAGTAGAGTTTCCTAAACATCTTGTAGCCTCCCATTCATAAATGTGGCACGCTTTACACTCCTGAACAAGACTCTACTCGACATGGCTTATGAGACATCCTATGACCTTTCTAAACCTTGTGCTTTGATTACCAAGTTTCACGACCCAAGGTAGTCCCTAGGCATAACATGGCGTATAAGACTCCGAGAGGCCCCATACAAGAAGCTTAGCTTTCATCATATAAGATAATAGAATGAAAGAGATTAAAATACAGTTTAATATATCAAAGTTTTTATAAATCATAGTGGAAATCTAAACATCATCTCAAGCTATCTAGTACATAAGAATGAATCTGGGTGAAGCCAGTACATCATGTTCCGAAACTGAAAGTAACGAAAGACTGAAAATGATAAATGTTTGGTCCTCGAAGAATGAGGACTCGCCAAAGCTTAAAATCTCCTCTACAAACTCTAGCTACAAAACTGGGAAACCTAATTGTCGGACCCTATATTTGGGGAAATGTAGGCAAGAGTATGCGTTAGTACGAAATATGTACAAAGTATGATAACCATGCATATAACATATAAAGACATGCTTAAAATAGATACTTTCATGAAATGTAATGACCAAGCCAGAACATGAGATAAGGTGATAGAAAATATGAGTCATAAAAACATGGTTAATGCACATAGTCATCATCTTAATCATGAATGATATACTTCCTTGAAGTAACTTCAGTTCATCAGAGCTTGCTTGTGGGAAGTAGCCTTACCCGATATATAAGACCATGCGAGTTATCATCATGGAATCCAGTGTCTCCCACACCGAAAAGAGTTGTCCTACTTGCCAAGGTAAGGACCATGAACTTCTAGCTTATGTAGATCCACTAGCTAATGTCTATCTAGACAATCCTATGTTGGCACATAGTTTATGGGACATGGGTAATCACCACTTTTCCACTTGGTACTAAGATTAGCTTCCACATAATAGTTCTTATTCATATTCATCCTATCTCTTAAAGGAACATGGGTAATCGCCTCTTGTCCTTACATTATATGACATGGGTAATCTCCTCTTGTATTTTAATTAGAGAGCATGGGTAATTGCCTCTTGCCTCATCATTAGAATAACTCCTTATAATTGGTTCATTTTAGGTGAGAAAACCTTTCAACCCTAAGAACCCTCATTATGTGAGAAAACCTTTCATAAATCGTGCTTTCATGTGTTTATGAAAAATCCTTTCAACAACACAACAATAACAACATCATTGATACTTCACTCTCAAAGCATCCTTAAAACATTTACATCAATTTCATAAGGACATGCATAATTCCATAATTCACCTTTCATGGTTCAAAACCCACTTTCAATCATCAATATCTAGAAAACATGGGTTGGACATGGGTTCATGGGAATTCATCATTAAATCATGTAATTATATCAATTCATGCTTGATAGATCATAAAACAATCAAATACATCAATAATTAAAGGAACCCATGACATGGAAGAAAACCATAACTCAATTGGGGAAATCTTTCTTTATAAATTGGAGAATTTGGGAACTCCATGAATGAAAAGGCTCCATGGATGAAAACTATCGTACCTCAATGCCTATTGCTTAACTTCAATGGAGGAATTGGAGACTTGACTTGGAACCTAGGTTGAACCCTTCTTCTCCAAGCTTTCTAGAAAGATAAATATTTGAGAGGAATACTTGTTCTTCTTTTGTAAATTTGAGAGAATGAATTGTATGGGTTGATTTTGGAGTTAAAATCACTTATATAGGGTTTCTAGGTAAGGGTAAAACGATATTGTATCAAGATAAAAAAATCAAGAAAAGACCCAACTACCTCTAACTTACAACTGACGCAAACCCTAGATGGAAGCCCTCACAAGCTGTCTCAGGGTCCACAAGCCATTTAGGCTGTCGTGACCTTGGACCAGTGTCTTGGGAAGGCCCCTTTAACCCTAGTCCCACCTCATGACCAGCTTCATGAGTCTTTTTCCCCTTCACGACCCATCTGAAGGTCAGTGAGAAGGGGCTGGCCTTGGGGTGGGCTCTGCCTTCCCTCAACGGCCACCACCACAGGGCGTGAGGCTCACCACCAGCCGTCTAAGGGCTCGTGGGAGGGTAGCCCCTCTTGGCCAAGCATTGGAAGGCTCCACGAGCACCAACATGAGCCGTGGTGCCCTTCACGACCCGTCAAAGACTCCATGGGTGTCATGGCTCAGTTATGGGCTGGTGACCTCCCACTTTGCCCTTTTTCTAGAACTCTAGATTTCGAGGTGTTACACAATCAAAACAATGTTTAGTAGTAATTATATAAAAAAATGTTATACTTTAAGAAAATTATACTTCTTGGATTGGAACAAACTATTACTTATGGATTGCTGACACAGTCAACAACTAGATTAAAGAATGGAAACACTTCTCTATTTGGAACTTTGAAGATCAAAACAATGTTCCGTAGCAATTGCTTAAAAAAATTATACTTCAAGAAAGTTATACTACTTGGATTGGAGCACTCTACTCTTGTATTACAACACTCAATTACTTATGAATTGCTGACACACAATTACCTATTAACACTTAGACAGATGTAACACCTCAGAAATCATGGAACTTAGAATGGAAAAGAGAAAAAGCTTCAGTTGAGTACTAGTGCATGTGTACAAAAGGTTGTACGGTCTGTATAGGGTGTCATGGGTCGTACAACCAACAATGGTGAAATTTAAACTTGAAGGTTTTGTTATGACGGGTTTCACAGGCTGTGGACCAGGCTATGAAGCTTTGCACTGACCGTGAAGCTGTCCGTGAAAGGGACTTCGTTAGTTTTAAGTCTAGGGTCAATTTTAAACAATTATATCTCTCAGCATATAATGAATTAGGTGGACCATAACCTATCGAATTGTAGGTCTTTTGAGTCCTCTTTCCAACGCCACAAAGTTTGCCCAATTTGAAGTTTGGAGTAAGAAGTTATGCTCGTTTTAGTGAAGCCCTGTCGGGCAGGTAAAATTTCATTGTCTATACGGCCCATGAAGTGTTTCACGGACCATGAAGCCTTAGACGGTCTGTGAAGCCTCTCTTGTGAGGTACCACGTCAGTTTTTAAGTTATGGTCATTTTAGTCTTTCCTCAAAGTGTTTGGTACCTAAACTACGTCGTATTAAACCATATTTCAATATTTATAAAAGTGAATGAAGTCCTAAAAACTACTCATTTCAATTCATTCTCCTAAATTCTCTAAAATTGACCAAATTCCTAAATTCTCTAAACTTGACCAAATTCCTAATTCTCTCCAAGTTTTTCTCCAAAAATCTTCTCTATAGATCAAGGAAGAAGAAAAACCTAGGGTTCTTTAAGTTCAAGTCTCCTTTCTTCATCATTGCTTAGGGATTCAATCGAGGTATGTAGGAGTTCATCAATGGGTTCCAATCACCCATTGAGTTCCTAAAGTTTCTTCAATTCTCCAATTCAATCTTCCCCTGAGTTTGGCATATATCAAGCATACTGAAAGTGACTAAGTAAGACATGTACTATGCGGAAGATAAAAACAATGGATATGTGAACTAGGGAAAAACCCAACTAGTCTGAATATATAAGATATAATAATAAGAGTTTAGTGATGACTGAAACAACACTAAAAAACTTGAGCTGAATCTACTACTATGTTTGAAATGCCTATACTAAATTGAGTTGTTATTACAAGCCCCCAGCTAACCCTAACAAAATTGAAAACTGGAAATAACGACTAAAATAAAAAGCATGTCTATTGTCCTCGAAGTATGAAGATTCACCACTGAAGTTATTGAAGTCGAATCGAGAATCTATCTAAGCGTGATCTGGATGCTGAGTGTCTGAACCTACATCATGAAACGATGTAGCGCAAAGTATGCATCAGTACTTGGAATGTACTGATCATGCAAGATATAGATATGCTAAGCTGAACAATGCATACTTGAGCAATGATATAATCTGAACAAGGATATAAATATATACTGAAGTATTACTGAAAACTAAACTGAATGCAATGACCAAGTACTAATCCTAAAGGTAACATGTTGAACTGTATACTAATGTAAATGCTGAAAACTTGGTCAATGCACTAAGAGTCTCACTGTGGGATCTACTATTAACCGACATAAACCACGTGAGCTAAACATGGAGTCCGATGTATACGCCCCATCCAGAGGACCCAATATACCTTGCCAAGGGTATAGAGGCATGATTGTGGTGTGATCACTAAAACTGATGCTCGACAAAATAGACTTATAAACCTGCGGGCACATAGTTCTGGGACTTTGAGGGTACGCTGAACCCTAGTCCAACTCAGTACTAAGTCTACTCCCAACAAAATATTCATGAAGCTAAAATGCACTAGATACTACATAGCTCAAAACTGACATGCTAACTGAGAATGCAACATTTATATACTGTGAATATACCATTCGAAATCTGAAGCATGAATTTTTGTCTGACTAACCTAGCAAGTATAATTCATGGACTAGGATAAATTTAAACAAGCTAGAATTCTGATTTCTATGCAAGGAATTATACAAAATTATCAAGAAAAAAGTTATTTAGATCAAAGGAACCATAATCACAATAAATCTTGAAAATCTAGAAACCCTAGGTTTGAACAATTTATGAGCATATGAAGAACTAATTGAATTCTAGGGACCTAATGGGTGAAAGGAACTCACTAGTGAAATCCCACATACCTAGTGATGAAATCTACAGAGAAATCTTTTGGATTGCGGGTCTGAACTTCGAAGAACATCTCTGCTTGTTCTTGGAAGAAACTGGCTACTTTTCCTCTTCTTTTTGCTCTAAGTTGGGTGATTTTTTGGAGAATGAGGGTTCTGGGTATGTCTGACTAGGTTATTAGGCTTAAACTGAGTTAAACGACGTAGTTTACGCATTAAACGACGTAGTTTAAGTGCCCAACGTAGAGGGAAAATACAAAAACAACCCTGACTTAAGGCTGACGAAGTTCCACTCACGAGGGGACTGACGGGACGTCGTTTGAACCACTGCTCGTCAACTGGGTCGTGGCTGTGGCCCTGCCCAACATGACTCTACCAAAACGATCATAACTTTTTAATCTGATCTTGGTTTTTAGTAAACTCTGTGGCGTTGGAAAGAGGATTCAATCATCTTTAATCTAATAGTTTATGGGCCACCTATTTCATTTTGTGCTAAAAGATATGGCCATTTGAAGTTGACCCAACATTCTTTATTTCCAAATAACTACCGACCCTCACCAACAGCCAGACCTACGGTCCATAGGTCAAACAACGGGCAGTGCTGGTCGGTCGTGGGTGGGATCAGAGACCCCTAAATCTTGGAACCCAATGACAAAACCCCACCTACGGACCGTGGGTCCATTGACGGACAGTGGACCATAACCGTAGGTCTCATCTCCTTGGATCCGAGGTGTTACAGAACATATTAAGAAAAACAGCCTTAAATTTCTCCCAATAAAAATGACCCGCATCAACCACCCTCTCTTCCTTCCATTTTTCAAACCAAATTTGTGAAACACCCTTAAGTTGATAAGTGGCCAACTCTGCCTTCTCAACCGACGTCACAGCCACAATTCCTGATTATCTTTTAAACCTCATCAATGAACTTTTTAGGATCTTCCTGAACTTTAGACTTAAAAAATTCCAGAGGATTCATCCTAGTAAAGCCTCTCACTCTAGTTGTCGTCGTACCCACATTTGGGTTCATGGGAGACACAACCTCCCTATTTTCTTTAGCCATCATAGCTTAGGCTAATGCGTGAAATGTGGCTCGAAACTCATCATAAGACACTTGCACGGACAAAGGATCGATCAGCACTTGGGGAACCTCTTGTTTCACATTTTCACGAACATTCCTTCTCACAGGATTCCTTCGTGGAGGAATATTCTGTAAAACATAAATAGAGGTTAGGAAAGGAGGACTTTTATAGAGATAAAATCTATGGCATGACTTTAGAGTAATGAAAGAAGTGAAATTTCTTAAACATCATATAGCTACCTATTCATAAATATGGCGCACCTCAAACTCAGGAACACGCCTGTACTCGATGTAGCTTATGACACATCCTAAGACTTTTCTAAACCTTGTGCTCTGAATACAAAGTTTGTCACCACCCAAAGTACACCCTAGACGTGACATGGCGTATAAGACCCCAAGAGGCCCTACACAAGCCACTTAGCATACATCATATGAGACAATAGAAATAAAGATTAGAAAAGATAACATTTTAAACATCAAAGTAGTTTAGCAAAGTAGAAGTTTAAATAAGTTTCAAAAGTGATCTAACACATCATAAGGAAGGTAATTGGGATGTAACCCATACATCACATACAAGTCTGAAACAGAAATGACATAAAGCAATAAAAAAGTCTCGATCCTCGGAACATGAGGACTCACCAATAATCCAAAACTCAAAAGGATCAACTAGCCACGAATGGAGGGAGAAGAATCGTCAAGCCCTACATTAGTGAAACAATATAGGCACAAGTATGTATTATTATATGGAATGTACTAAGTATGAGGGGAGTACAATAAACATGAAACGTGATTATAAGGGGACATAATCGAAAACATGATATGTATGACCAATTTTAAACATTGTAAAATCATTTAAATATATTCATAAATCATTGAAACGGTCAATGTATCTTTAAATTATAAAAGAAGCTTCATAAAATATTAGTAATTAACTTAGTTCATTTTTTGGGAAGTTTACCATTAACTGGCATAGACCATGTGAGCTATAACATGGAATCCAATGTCTAACCCACATCGAAAATGGGTGTCAAGGTAATGATCTGAAGTCTGAGCTAAAGTGGATCCACTGGCTAATTTCTATCTAAGACCATCATCCTATGGTGGCACATAGTTTATGGGACATGGGTAATCGCTACTAGTCCACTCGGTGCTAAGCTTAAATCCATGGAATAGTCATTAATCATATTCATATTATCATCCATGGAAAAGTACAATTAAGATACTAATCAAAACTAGAAACATTATAGAGTAGCTCCTTAGACCATGCATGAGAAAACCTTTCGCTATCCATGATCTTTTCATAATAGCTTTGTAAGGCCCATAATCAATAAATTCATACTAAAAATACCCTACTACTATTGGAAATAGTTTTAAATGTGTGATCTATAATCATTGATGACATATGCAGATACAACACTAATCAAGACTTAATTTAGGAAAATATCCCAAAAGCATTAAGGAAAAATCTAGATATCATTCATGTCAAGTGGCCAAGTTTGATAGAACATATAGATCCCTTCATCTATAAGTTTACATAAGTCATACACATTGATTTCATGAAAATATGCATGATTTCCTAAAAGTATATTCATAGGTTCAAGCTTCTTCATAAATTCAAGCAAGTTAGGGTTTATAGTCAAAATTCATAGAACAATGCATGAGTTCACATGGAATTAGTTGAAAAGCATGTAATTAAGTCTAAATCATCAAAATAATGTCATAATCAAGTAATTGAATCCATACAAATAGAACCCATGAGAAATTGAGAGAAAACCTAATTAATTTTGGGAAATTGAATTGGAAAATTGAACAAACTTTGGGGACTCAATGGTGATTGGAACCCGTAGTTGAACTCCCTACATACCTTGATTGAAACCCTAAGCAATGATGAAGGAGACTTGAAATTGAAGAACCATAGCATCTTCTTCTTCCATGATCTAGAGAGAAGATTTTTGGAGGGTACCTTGGAGAGAATTTAGGAGAATGAATTGAAATTGGTAGTTTTTAAGACTTAATTTACTTGTATAAATCTTGAAATAGGGTTTAAAACGACGTAGTTTAGGTACCAAACACTTTGAGGAAATACTAAAATAAGCCTAACTTAAAAACTGACGTGGTGCCTCAAGAGAGAGGCTTCACGGTCTGTGAAACACTTCACGGGCCGTATAGCCAATGAAATTTCACTTGCTCGATAGGGCTTCACTAAAACGGACATAACTTCTTATTCCAAATTCAAAATGAGGAAAACTTGGTGGCGTCGGAAAGATGAGTCAAAGACCTTTAATTTGATTAGAAACAAACCACCTTTATCATTATGTGATGTGAGATATGATTGTTTGAAGTTAGCCCAAAACTTAAAATTGACGAAGTCCTTTTCACGGACAGCTTCACGGTCCGTGCAAAGCTTCTCGATCTGGTCCATGGCTCGTGCAACTCTAAGCGGCCCGTGAAACCCTTCGTAACAAAACCTTCAAGTTTTACTTTCACCATTGTTGGTTGTATGACCCGTGACACCCTCTACGGACTGTACAAACTTCTGTACGCATGCACTTGTACTAAACTGAAGCCTTTTCTCTTTTTCCATTCCAAGTTCCATGATATCCGAGGTGTTACATCTATCTAGTTGTTTATAGGTAATTGTGTATCAGCAATTCATAAGTAATTGAGTGTTGTAATACAAGGGTAGATTACTCCAGTCCAATAGCTTTCTTGAAGTATAATTTTTCTTAAGCAATTCCTACTGGTCATTGTTTTGATCGTCATAGTTCCAAACTGACAAGTGCTTCATTCTTCTATATAGTTGTTGACTATGTGTCAACAATTCATAAGTAATAGGTTGTTCCAAACCAAGAAGTATAATTTTCTTGAAGTATAACATTTTTTAAGTAATTACTACTAAACATTATTTTGATCGTCGTAGTTCCAAATTGACAAATATTTCCATTCTTCTGTCTAGTTGTAAAGTGTGTGTCAACAATTCATAAGTAACTGATTGTTGTATCCAAGAAAATATTCCTCCGATCCAAGAAGTATAACTTTGTTGAATTAGACTCTTCTATTAAAAACCTTGTTAGTAAAATCTTTCTATTTTTGTTACCCTCAATCCTCTCTTTTTTCGTAACCTCCAATTCTCTCTTTTTTTTGTTACCCCCAATTCTCTCTTCTATGGTTGATGTTATCGCTAAGTAAAAATTTTCAGCTTTCTATTGAAGAAGGTAGTGATTTCCGTCTATGTTGGACCAGTAATGCTGATTTTTTTTCTTGCTTTGATTTTTATGACATCTTTCGGTTGATCGAAACGACATTCATGTTTTAGGTCAATGAGTGCTAGAAGTGTTTACAAAGCTATAATTTTGTTATGATTCTTGGTACTTCTTCAGAATTTTGTGTTAAGAAAACCTGTTTTTCTATTGTATTTTGTTAATAGGTATTTCATTCTCCAGGCAAATCATCAAGCTTTGATTTCTTTGTTTGTTAATGTATATATTTTTTATCTATTTTTTCTAAAAGGGAAAAAATTACACTAACAATTGCCATATCTGCATTTTAGTTTTGATCATTTGAACTAAACATGAGAATTTTCTTGATTATAGTGAAGTGGGTCTCTGGTAGTTCAATTTCAAGAAACTCATCTGTTACAAATTGCGACGAAGAGGGGCAAAAAGATTTTCAACAAAGAAGAACTTGCAGAATATTGGTGCTTTGAATGTAAAGCTAGAGGAGAAGTCACGATTTGTGACTATGGGCAAGTCCTTTTGCTAAAAATTCAATTTTATTTTTGGTATATTTGATGAAATAAACTAGAAACATGGTCATCATATAAGTAATGGTCCAAGATCCACCATTACTTATATGTTCAGTCACTTATGTCATTGCCATATGATTTGCAACACGTTTGAGGGTATTTAGATCTCGCCCTACTCTAAAACGCTCATTCCCCTAGAGTTCCAAAGTGATTCTCATTCTCATCGCAATAGTTTTAAGTCAAAAGAAGCTAAGGAAAGAAAGAAGAACTGGAATAAAAGCTATCATTTTTGAAATTAAAGGGTACCAGTTGTTAATGGTTCCATGGTGTAGAGATTATCACTCTGAATTGGTAATGGAGATTATCTTCCTGCCAAAGGGAAAGGCACCGTAGCTATATTGAAAGCTACTTAGGTACAAAGTTAATCTCAGATGTACTTTTTGTTCCTAAACTTGATCAAAATTTGTTGGGCGTAGGCAACTTTTGGAGAATGGTTTTAAACTTACGTTTGAGGTCAAGAAGTGTGTGATCTTTGACCCAAAGGGCCAACAAATTTGTCAAGTTAAAATGAGAGTAAAGAGTTTTTCCTTTAATCCAATAGGGAAAAAGTTGGTTGCCTATCTAAGCCAAAAGATGACAACAAATATATGGCATAAGAGACTCAGCCATTTCCATCACAAGGCATTCTTGTACATGCTGAAGAAAGATATGGTTCGAGGACTGCCACTTATGGAGGATGAACATGCAACTTGCAACACATGCCCATTGGGAAAGCAAAGTAGGATGTCGTTTGCCAAGGCAACCTGGAGAGCATCATTGAAGCTACAATTAGTACATACTAATTTGTGTGGACCACATAGGACTGCTTCTCTTAACGGAAGTAAATATTTTATAGCATTCATTGATGATATGACAAGAATGTGTTGGATTTATTTTCCTAGGTTCAAATCTAAAGTACCTGAAGTATTCTAGAAATTCAAGGCTTTGGTAGAAAATCAAAGTGGTTGTAGGATTCAAATGCTGAGATCAAAAAATGGTACCGAGTACACATCTAATAAATTTGAAAAGTTTGTGAAAATGCAGGAATTGAGCATCAACTCACTGTCTCATATACATCGCAGAAAAATGGTGTTAGTGAAAGAAAGAACAAATTGATAATGGAGATGTCGAGATGCTTGTTATATGAGAAGGGACTACCAAAAAAATTATGGGCAGAAGCAGCTAAAACTACAGTTTTTTTTTTGCTGAACAGGTTACCAACAAAAGTCGTTAAGGAAAAGACACCTTTTGAGGCACGGCATGGGTTTAAGCCGTCCTTACAAAATTAATAATCTTTGGTTGTTTGTATTTCTCTCATATTCCACAGTTTAAGAGGGACAAGTTAGATAAGAAAGCTGAACCTGGAGTCTTTATTGGTTATAGTACGATCTCCAAAGCTTACAAAAATTTTCAGCCTCATTTAGGGAAAATTATGGCAAGCAGAGATGTATTTTTTATGGAGAATGAGCAATGGGACTGGAAAAAGTTAACTAGAAGCAGATTACAAGCAATCTACTAGATTTAGATGGGGACATTGATGATCAACCTGTGAGAGGAACAATGTCGCTCTATGATTTATACCAGAGATGCAATGTGGCAATTTTAGAGCCTTTTGGATTTGAAGAAGCTGTTTTAGATCCTCAAATGGCAAGCTGTAATGGAGGAGGAGATTGCATTGATTGAAAAGAGTGTGATCTGGTAGCTTGTGGAAAAACCACAACATAGGAAGATAATTGGTGTGAAGTGGGTTTATCGCATGAAATTGAATGCTGATGGATCTGTTAACAAGCTCAAGGCAAGACTTGTTGTAAAAGGTTACTCACAAATTTTTGGAGTTGATTATTCAGAAACTTTTGCTTCAGTTTTTAGGCTTGATACTGTAAGGTTGTTACTAGCTATTGCTGATAAAAAAGGTTGGAAAATCTTTCAATTGGATGTCAAGTCAACTTTTTAAAATGGTTTTCTACATGAGAAAATTTATGTGGAGCAACATGACGACAAAGTGTATCTATTAAAGAAAGCATTTTATGGTTTAAAACAAGCTCCAAGGGCTCGGTACCGTCGAATTGATGATCCCTTGCAAGGATTAGGTTTTAAGAAAAGCCTAAGGGAATCAACTCTATTTATTAAAACAAGAGATTTTGATATTGTGATTATATCACTTTATGTAGATGATCTTCTTGTAATAGGCAACAACCTTGAAATGATAGATGAATTCAAGGTAGAGATGAAGAAAGTGTTCAAAATGACAAACTTGGGAGAAATGTCTTACTTCCTTGTAATGCTAATATGTCAAACCCACAATGAAGTGTTCATTTGCCCAAAAAAATATGCAAAGGAGATAATGAAGAAGTTCAAAATGGAAGATTGCAAACCTATGGACACTCCAATGAATCAGAAAGAAAAGATGATTAAAGATGAAGGCCATTATGGTGTTGACGAGGCATGTTATAGAATATGGTTGGATGTCCCAGGTATCTCACTGCCATGAGACCCGACATTCTACAAGCAGTAAGTGTCTTGTCTAGATTTCTAAATTGAGCAAGTGAAATGCACATGAAAGCAACCAAAAGAGCGATAAGGTATGTCAAGGGAATTTTGGACTATGGTGTTTGGTTCGGGAAAAGTCAGAACTTCAAGTAGCAAGGTTATTCTGACAGTGATTGGGCAGGGTCATATTACCCATTTCTAAAGCAACTCTAAATGCTTTCCTCTTCCTGTCATTAGCCAAACAAAACATAACTTCAATAACACTGCAACAAAGAATCCCTATAATTCAAATACTCTGAACAACTTCTTCATTAGCACTTAAAGATTAAAACTTTATAATATTCACAAAAAGAGTACTAACCAGAGGTAACTTCTAAAGAGCTGGAATTGGAAGCAATAGATAATTGTTGTTGCTTTTCAAAATGTTGTTGTTCTTGTTGAGGTGCATATAAAGATGGGGTTTTTCCCAAAAAAGTGTTCCAGTATAAAAAGATCCCACCATTACCAAAAGGACAATCAATATTGTTTGCCCTGTATTCCAATCAAATTCTCTCATATTTATCCAAGACCCACCACCCATTTTCCCCTGTTCTACTCTCTCAACCCCCCACACCTACCTCTATGAATTATGTGAAAAAATGTACTAATTGCTAACCCTTTCCCAAGGGGTTCAACAAATTCACTGTTTTTGACAAGTACCATGTAAGAAACTTATACAATGGTGAAAAACATTGATTATTTAAAGAAGAATTATCAAGAAAAGAGCTTTAAGGGAAGACAATGTACACAATGAGATCGAGAAAATTGAGTTTTAGGTGTGCTCGCAGCTAAGCGCAAGTGAAGAACACATTTTTTTTCTATGTTGTGACCTCTCAGTTTATGTGAAGATATTTGATTTGATACAAATTTTATAACTAAAAAAAAGACTTTATAAATTTAGTCTAAAGTATGTCAGAAGCATTTTTGTAGCTATAAAATTATATCGTTAAGACTATTATTAGAAATTTAAAATTATATTTTTTGTAAATATAAAAAAGATATCATTCTTTTTAACTATATAAGAATGAAAGTGTATCATGAGATAACAAATATTATAATCAGATGTATTCCTATCAAACCTAGCAAATTATTTTGGCCAAGAATATCGAATACTAGATGGTTATATAATCTTTTTTTCTCTAAGTATTTTGTCACTACGAATAAGTAGAATGTACTATAATAAGTAGAATAACGTCAACAACAAGAATTGTGGTGGGGTGATAACTACTTCTTCATTATTTACCTCTAATATTGGACTTTTCAACTATAATTCAAATTTAATAAGGCTCAAATACAAATAATGAACATCGAGTGAAATAAAAAAGAAAGAAAAGAAAAACGTCAATTTGGAAGGGGAAAAAGAAACATGAACAATAGACTCCACTTATGAAATTACACTGAGTACGTCTGTTGTTATTCTATCATTCATGAAAGAAATGATAAAGTGGACTACCATAATAAATCTGAACAATAGTCAAGAAAGTAAGAAAAAAAGTAACAATCAAAGCAATTAGTGACCACGGACTATTAAAGTATGTATCAATTAATTCAGCAATCCAAGTCTTCCCTTTGCTATTATAATGTTCTTGAATATTCCTCTTCACATTCTTGAAAAGTAATGGATCATCTGCCCCATAAATTTTAATTCTTTGTAAACTTGTACAACTTCATCATCACTTCCCAATGCGTTGAATATTATCTTCTCTTCTCTCAATTCTTTCACCAAATCACTAGTGATTTCATGAAATTTATGTATGGCACAACAACTCAATCAATTGGACCATTTGAACATAATTCATGTGCTATCATGTTCATGAAAGATACTTTAGTGTATGTTGAAACATACCATGGGAGTTTTAGTTTTCCATACTAATAGTGAGATGTAAATCTCACACCTTTTAATGAATCAATTCCACTAGGCCTAGAATGAATCCCCTTTGATTTCAAATCCATGAAGGAACGAAACACGTTTGTGAGCAATCTTGATTTGTGTGATTAATGGTTTTTCCTCCAACAATCGCAAAAATAATCAAAGATGAAATCATAACTACGTGATTGTGTGGCATTAACTTCATCGTCACTACCATTGACAAGTACTCTACGGAAAACTTCAAGAAGGTGAGGGGGGTCTGTCTCAATTATCGTGTTTTCTTTCATGTTAATGTACTTCTCTTCAAATGAATGATATCCACCACCTTGATCATCGTCATATCTCAACTTAACCAAGTTTGAGAACACGAAAAGGTACCTGCATGTATTTTACACAAGGTCAAGATTTAATATATATGTATAGAAAGTAATATTCACTACTAATAACACACATATTTCCAACAAACAAAAGAACTTGGTTTTAAATTTTCCAAATTTCCATACTTGATCCTATGTGGCTATGCCATTGATACCTGATTTTCGAGCAAATAAGGTCACGTCTAGTGACCAAATAAACAGCAATACCAAGGTGTTTGATAGTGTTTCTCTGTTTAGAGGCAGAATTCGGTGTGGACCTTGTTGATATCTCGATATCATTTAGTATGAAACACGCGTCAAGGAGCATCATTCGTGCAAATTCATAGTCGTTATACTTATTCACGAATTCTTCAAGGTAAGAACTTCTAAAATCATCAATCTCCCTTAGAATTTCTTCAAGGAAGAAATCTTGTTTTTTGTTACTTCCATGAATGAACATTTCTAGAGCCTTTGGCTTGAAATCTTCAACAAAATTGAGTTCTAACTTTCCATGGTGATAAGGTCCTAATGAAACAACTTTAGGATCATAGTCATCATTTTTTTGATTGTCAATTCTTACAAATAATGGAATTTTTGGTATTTGACGCTTTCTTGATAGAGTTTGTTGTCTTGGGATTGTGATGTCCAACATTTCAAATTCTAAGGACCTTTTTGGTATGCTTCCTGTTTGAACAAGCAACTAGTCAATCGAGTTTAAGTTTTATGCACTTACGTTATAAAATAATATGTGCACAATCGAGTAACTTATAGGATAATTATTGAAAAATATAAATGAATTTAAGTTTTACACACCTAAACTATGTAAAAGAAATACACAATCAGGTCACTTAAAAGGCAATGACACATATTATTTAGGATTTCTTTACTACTATCTTGGAGTATGAAACTTGATCAATTTATAGATAGGGAAAGTATGGAATTTGATCAATTTATAACTAGAGAAAGGAACTCAAACTCATATGAGGTTTTAAATTGTATTTATTGACCAAATATAGATTCAATCAAGATAATTTAGTTGATATAACATGTTAAATACCAATAATAATATGCTATGACTATTTCGTTAAACTTGAGTAACATATAAAAAATTATTTACACTATCAATTTATATAATATAAATCTTAATATACGTGTAACAAAATTTTTTAAAATCGAAACAAACCCTTCTTATAGAGCTACATGGACTTTACCACAATAAATGATCAAAATAATAGTTTCCATGACAAAACTTAGAAGACAAAAATTAACAGACTTAATTTTGGTAACTACTAGTCTACTACTACTACATACTTAGGGTAACAAGTAAAGTATGACATGGCAGGATCTACACAGAACTTATTCCTATCTTGTGGATAGAGAAACTATTTCTGATAGACCCTCGTGTTGATAAGAGGCTTACAATAGTTAAACATATTGAAGAGTATAAGAAAAATACATTTCATACCTGTATTAGGATTTGGACTTGGGACTTAGGTTTCATGAAGCATGCAACACTCTTATAGGATTTATTATGAAGGAATAATACAAGCCTTGCTTCCATAGTAAAGAATAAATGTTAAAGTGTCATATATTTGGGTGCTTTAAATAAACAAAATAAAGACATATATTTACTTTAATTGAGAATCAATTTTCTTTTTGTTTTTATGGAATAAGATGTTGTGTTAATCAAGAAAATCATTTTATTTAACTCTTTTTTCTTCTGGTGTTTTACAAAAATAAGAATAAAGTGTGAATAGAGTCTAACTTGATTTTGTGCCTAAAACAAAAAAATGGTTACATAATTACATATTTAATATGAAAAGATGATATGGATTTTTGTCTTTAGATATACTAGGTAATCTATTCGCGCTTCGTGCGATTATAAATGACATCGTCAAGCTTAATTAGAACATATAATAAAAATAACTTAAAGGTCTTTTCTTGTAAAAGTGAAGATGACGTTTGGCCATGTGATACCATATCACTATATGAAATCGTGAAATGGAATCAACATTTGGACATGTGATTTCACGCTGATTCCATCTCATGATTTCATATCATGAGATGAAATCTCATATTCTCCAAAAATCATAATATGAGAATTCCATATTATGATTTGAGATTTTTTAAATACAAAAATTGACCCTCAAATTTATATTTTGTTAAGACAACCCCACATTTATATGTACTAGCCATTTATTTCATATGTAAATAAATTTTATAACCATATCATTGCTTTTTTTTTTTTAATTCAAACATATGTCTTATCATATATCATCATATCATATCATATCATATTATACTAAAAGTGAGAAGAACTTTAGTCAAAAGTTGAATTACGAAAATACCCTTTAACTATTAATTTATTTTCTTGAAATTCTTATTTTTTTTTTTCATTTTATATTTATTTTGGAATTCAATGAATTTTAACTGTTCGTATTATGGTAATTAACACTCCTATTTCCAACTAGACTTACAACTCAATACTCATTATTAAATTCTAAGTTATTATTAGCAAGAAAAAACCAACAATCTTTACATCTTCAACGTAGTAATAGTGATGATTTTTCATAATCATAGTTACTCTGAATTTTTAATAATTAGTCAAAATAATTTTCCATTAAACATTTAATATATTTGAATTCTTTTACATATTTTATCCTTAGATTATAGTTTTATTTCTACATTACATTTAAATGTTACAAATTGTTTAATAAATTAAATATTAAATATTAGTAAATAGTAAATCATCATATTAGTATACATAAATTACCACTAACTCTTCATTGTGTCAATGTATTTAACTCCCATTAATTATTATCATTATGTTTTTAACTCTCATGTCTCATCTATAATTTCAAATGGATTAATATCATATTTATAACAACTCTTTGTGTTCCTCAATGTTATCCTATAAATAGTGACATTTGACACAATAATGTACACACTTTAACCAATTGGAAAAAACATGAGAAAATCTCTATGCTCTCTTCTCTTGTCTCTTTTTATTTGTTTAGTTTAACATTTATGTTTCTTGTTTGTTGTTATTGTACAACTTTCTTTGTTATATTGTTGTTATTATTGATAATTTACAATGGTTTGTTGCTTTGTATACATTAGCCTAGCATGTGGTATTTTAATATTCTCATTTGAATATTGAATTTGTGCAATAGTTAGTTATTTTTATTTTATACACTTATAGTTAATTTTATAGTTAAAGGTATATTATTTTTATCAGGAAGATATATGTAGTTCCTATCGAAAAAATGATGGATTTTTTTCGTAAATACCAAAGATTTGAAGGGAATAAAATATGTCATTTGCAATACAAAAATTATGTGAAGTATTATGGGATAAACGTGCAATGCACATTCCCAGATCTAGTATTACTATAAGTGGGAAGCTCCAAAGTAAAAAGTTGAATTACCATTTTGCCCCTTTACTAAATTAAAATTTAATTAAATACAAATATTTTAATCACATATTGGTAGAATTTGAAGTTCATAACCCCTTTAATAATTAAATTGTTATTTTCTAGATAAATGAGTACATTGATATTGCTTTTAATCATAATCATAAATCGCATAACAAAAGAATTTGAAAAGTTATGATTGATAAAACAATGTAATCGGAATTTTTTCTTTTGAAATAGCTACATTTTCCCTTCTAAATAGACTCTACTGTTTAATATTGAAGTAAAGAATTTGAAGAGGTGTCATCATATATCATTTATCATCATATCATATATATTACTATAAGTGAGAACACAAAAAGTTAAAAGTTGAATTACGATTTTATACCTATTATAAATTAAAATGTTATAAAATATTTAATTTGAATATTAAATTGTATCATTTTAATTTAAATGTTAATGGCTTTTGTACTTCCTTAGATTAATTCCTAATTAAAATATCTAATTTAATAATATTTATCATCTATAATCTATATGTATATTTAATTTAATCATCATATCATATATATATATATATATATACCCTTCATTATATTAAAAGGTTATAAATTATTTAGTTAATTAAATAGTAAAAATAAAATTATAACATTCACCCAATGCTTAA